>JAJPUD010007530.1:52221-105846 GCA_023553655.1 Myrmecobius fasciatus | reverse complement strand
GAGGATTGGAGAGACTTGCATGAACTGATGCTGAGTGAAATCAGCAGTACCAGGAGAACATTATACACAGCAACAAGACTACACGATGATCAATTTTGATGGACATGGTTCTCTTCAACAATGATGTGATTCAAACCAGTTGTGCTGCGATGAAGATAGTCATATACATCCAGAGAGAGGCCTGTGGGAACTGAGAGTGAACCACAACACAGCATTTTAACGCTTTCTGTGAATATTTCCATGTATTTTGTTTTCCTTCTTAGGTTGTTTTTTCCTTCTTCTCTTTCTATATCTGATGTTTCTTGTGCAGTAAGATAACTGTATGGATATGTATACATGTGTTGTATTTGTCATATAATTTATCATATCTAGCATGTATTAGATTACCTGTCATCTAGGGGTGGCGGGGGGGGAAGGAAGGGAAAAGGTTGGGGAAAAAAAGTTTTTGCAGAGGTCAATGTAGAAAAATCACTCATATGTTTTGTAAATAAAAAGCTTTTAATTAAAAAAAATACACACGAAGAGAACTCTGGTTTTGATTCATAATGTCAGAGCAAGAAATCATGTCCAATAGAACAAACAGACTATAATTTAATAAGATTAACAATACAGAGTATGTAACCTGAAGAATCACAAACTTCCAACGTGTTGCCCTAGAAGGCAACACTAATTGGAGTGCAAAGGTGGGTAATGTGTCAAATACACAGAATTTGGAATGAGAGACAGTTGCCCAACTCACAGAGATCATAATGACTCAAAGGCAATTGACTCAGATGCCTAGAATATAAACCAGTCAAAGGCAGAACAGATTGACAATTGGGAGGCAATTGTAATGTTTTCACCACAGGAATTGAAATGCCATAGACTGACCCACACTTCCTACAGTTTTTCTTAAAGGAGAAACCTTGTCAGATTTGGGGAAGCTAATGCATATCAGAGAGAAAGAGAGAGGGGGGAGAGAGGGAAAGGGAGGGAAAGGAGAGAAGGGAGAGAGTAAGAGAAAGAGACAGAGATAGATACAGAGACAGAAAAAGGCAGGGAGAGAGACAGAGAAAGACAGTAAGAGAGAGAGAGAGAGACAGAGACAGAGAAACAGACAGAGACACAGAGACACAGAGAGAAAGGGCTAGGGAGGAAAGGGGAGAGGTTGAGCGAGAAACAGTTTGCAGTTTACTACTGAGGAAATGAGCTCATTGGGGGAGGAAAAAAAAGGAAGCATCTGAATCCCAAGAATGAAAATTTTAAGTCAAAATATGAGGCCTCCACACAGAGAGAGGTAATATAAATAGAAGTTATTGTATATCTTGGCCAGTTGAAACAAACTATTTTTCAAATGGTTTTTTCCATGTGTATAGATAGTACTTGGAAGTCTTCAAAATGCTTTTGTTTCATTTTATCATCATGAAATAAAGCAGCTGTCCCTGAACTCTGCTTCTCTGCCTGCTGGGTACTTAAATAGGACCATCATTTCATGAGATGCTCAGGCATCTATACTCATTTCTCTCTTTGGGTGACTCCTAAATCTCTGGCATTTTCTATCTACAATACTTACCTGTCTTGCCCTTCTTTATTCTTTGCCTCTCTCTAACTCAGTTATATATGATATTTTACCCAACTAGAATGTAAGCTCCCAGTGTGTTGGAACTGTGTGTTTTTGCTTCTAATTGTATTCCTAATATTTAGCATACTGACTAGTATAGTAAACCCTTATAAAATGCACTATTTCCATCATACAGATGAAGATCCACACTTCGAAATAATAGGTGAACTTCCCCAAAATGATTGATATACATAACAACCAAAAAGCTAAGGCATGAATACAAAGATTTTTATCATGATAGAAAAGGCAAGAATTGTCCAGGTATCCAGATGTGACAATATAACACAGTCTAACTTGGATTATGAGTGATATACAGGGTTTGATCTAGGCAGGGAAGAACAAGGAGAGACAAAAGTCAGAATCAAGGGATTTAGGACAATATATGAGGGACATTGATTAGTGAAAAGTCAAGGAGCACTTTCTTACCTTTGCCCTGGTTTTAACACCCCCTTCTTCTTGGAAAAGGTATCCCTCAATTCCTGTTATTCTCCTAATCAAACAAGAGCTCTCCAAATACATATAAAAGGTTCCTGTGGTCCTCCAGAGTCCTTGTGTCATTGCTGTATCCTATCCAATCCTTTGTGATCCCATTTGAGTTTTTCATGCCAAAGATACTGGAGGGATTTGCACTTTATATCTTTAGCTCATTTTACAGATGAGGAAACTCAAGCAAATGAAGACAAGTGGTGTTGTTTTTTGTCCTTTCTTCTCCAGAAGGACCATGACATCAGGGGATGATGCCATGACATGCAAGTGAGTTGGATTTAAGCGAGGGAAGGCTGTGCAAGGTCACCTGCCTTACTTTCCCTCCAAAGCCGTCTGGGTCCAGTGGCAAGATATAGATCACAATAGCTAGAGATAACCTTAAATGCAATAAGAAGCCTTGACTTTTTTATGATTTGTCCATGGTCACACAGCTAGGAGCTTGTAAGGTTAGATTTGAACTCATGAAGATGACTCTTTCTAATCCCAAACCAGTACCATTTAACTATGAAGACTTCTTAGTTTTTGTTTTTGTTTTTTTTTTTTTTTTAATTTTAGATTCTTAGGGAGGGATGAATCTTAGAAATCACCTAATCTAACCCTTTAATTAAACAAGTTAAAAGAATAAGGCTTGAAGAAGGAAAGACAGTTTCACAAAAGCATACAGGAAGCCTGTGAAAGAAATAAGATTTATAATTCTGGTCTCCTAAGCTCTAGGTCATTATTCTTGCCTCTCCATCATTCTTTCTAACACTGACATGTTAGCAGCTAGGGAGTTTTCACAAATTCTATATGACCATTGATGCTTCTAAGAATGGATCAAACTTGGATATCAATTTAAATCATGTCATACTTCTGTCCCAAGAATATGATGAACACACCAAAAATTTAAAATTTCATCAACAGAGATTGAGACTCCAAAATGACTTAAAGGAGTCTTCGTTGTCTGGGCTCATAGAAGCGAAACTGCTTGGTGAAATTTAAAACCAAAACCAAAAACAAACAAACAAACAACAACAACAACAACAACAAAAAAAAAACCCTAGCATCATCAGATGTGGGATTTGAATCCAAGCTCTTTTTCTCCACATGCAAAATGCCACCTACTTTGTTATGAAGGTTCTAGACAATCCAGTCTAACAATGAATAAATGAAAATTTGATGAATTGGAACGGAACTAGTACAAGAACCTAAGAACAGATCCATCTGAGATGTAAACACTGCCCTGTTTTTGTGCAGAACCTGGTTTATCAAAGTGATTTCCCAGGAGTTTGAATAGGTCCTTTTTTTAATCTCAATTAGTTGTTAAGAAAAAGAGAGAGAAGGGTAAAGGGTCTTGATCAAAGTTCCAGCCAAGGAAATGTTGATTCATTGGTTAAAAAAAAAAAAAAAAAAAAAAAAAGGTAGGACTTGTTAGCAGTGTTAAATTCTTGAGAATTTAAGGTTACTTCGATATCTTTTGGCTAGAAAGTGTTTTCTATGCAATAAAGGATTTTTCTTGGCCGGGGCATAGACAAGGGGAAGGAAGAGGAAAGAGTAAGGCTTCCAGTATGTCCTTTCCTCAAAGAGCACAAGCGCACAGACATGCGCTCCAGCCTGATCACGTGGCTAAGTCCTCCTGTGCGCAGGCGTACTCCTATTTCCGAGATGAGCAAAAGATGGAGGCAGATTTGAACAGTTTTGATATTGACGCTCCCCTATGGGACCAGACTACCTTCGTGGGTCGCCTGAAACATTTCTTCAACATCACGGATCCTCGTACGATTCTGGTTTCGGAGCAGATGCTCGACTGGGCCAAGATAACGGTGGAAAATAGCCGGCTTGGTGCCGTGCCGCCGGGCACCAACCAGGAGCAGCTGCTCTATGCCAAGAAGCTCTACGACTCAGCCTTCCACCCGGACACCGGGGAAAAGATGAACCTGATCGGGCGGATGTCCTTCCAGCTGCCGGGAGGCATGGCCCTCACGGGCTGCCTGCTGCACTTCCACAGAACGCTGCCCGCCGTGGTTTTCTGGCAGTGGGTCAACCAGTCCTTCAATGCGCTGGTCAATTACACCAACCGCAATGCGGCCAGCCCCATCTCGCTCCGGCAGATGGCGGTAGCCTACGTCACCGCCACCAGCACAGCCCTGGCCACTGCCTTGGGGCTGACCATGTGCACCCAGAAAGCCCCGCCGCTGGTGGCCAGATGGATCCCCTACGCTGCTGTGGCCGCTGCCAACTGCGTGAACATCCCCATGATGAGGCAGCAGGAGCTCATCCACGGCGTCGTCGTGACCGACGCGAACTCCCGGGAGCTGGGTCAGTCCCGCCGAGCCGCGGCCATCGGCATCTCCCAGGTGGTCATCTCCCGAATCACCATGGCGACTCCCGGGATGGTCCTGCTCCCGATCCTCATGGAAAGGCTGGAGAAGTTGGCTTTCATGAAGAAGATTCAGATGCTGCACGCCCCTTTGCAGGTGATGCTGGCAGGGGGCTTTCTCATCTTCATGGTCCCCGTGGCCTGTGCCATCTTTCCACAGAGATGCCAGATGCCGGTCTCGCATCTGGAAGCCGAGCTCCAAGAGGCCCTCAGAGCGGAGTATGGAAACCTCATATCTTTCGTCTACTTCAACAAAGGACTCTGAACTACCCCAGGCGCTCAGGGCTCCCTTTCTCCCCTCCCACTTGACAACAGTCTCAGAGCCAAAGCTGAATTGGGAGATGGACAAGATTCCATCTGCTCCCATGCTCTTCCCCCTATGGGCTGCTATGGTCAGTCTGTAGAAGAAAGAGCATGGAATAGTGAGGGATAGAAGCCTAAACTGAGTGACCGACTCTGAGGGCTCCCCCCAACTAAACTTCTTGCCTGTCACTCAGGCCCATAGTCAGCCTTTACTCGGGTCCCTTATGGAAAAAGATGTGGGTAAAGGGGATTGAGGAAGTTACTTAGGGTGTTTTCTAGATAGTGGAGACTGGTCCTGTGGAATTCTTGGTGTCCTGGATCAGAGACTTTTACTTGCCTGAGAGCTGCAATGGAGAAATCTCCACACTTGACTTTTCCTAGTTCTTATACACATATGCTGCAACACTTGGGCGTCCCCACCTCTGACACTTAATAGCTGTGTGACTCTAGGAGAGTTATTTAATTTCTCTTGGTGTCATTTGATGAGATTAATAATATTCAAAGTATCTTCCTCATAGGGTTGTGAGGATCAAATGACATAATATTTATGAAAGTGCCTTAAAACATTCCATAAATGTCAGGTTAATATTACTTTTTCCATTCTTGTCACAATGGCTACTTTGTCTTAAATCTGCAGACATTGGTTTGATTAAATCCCTTGCAGATCTCTGACTGCCAAGTCCTTGCTTGCTGAGATCCCCTGGGGATGCAGGTGTTGAGGCTGGACTTTCCAGGTCTTAGGTAGTGCCTGAGGCCATTGACTTTGGTCACTAGGCAGGCTGATTGTATAGCCCTTAGCTTTGAAGTCTTTTGAGCATATTTATTGCTGTTTCAGGTGGAAACTCACCTGATGGTTTTTTTTTTGTTTGTTTGTTTGTTTTTAAACAAAATTTATCAGCTGTGAATGAAAGCTCTCTCCAAGATCCTGTGTATTTGGATACATCTCAACTGAAACTTCTTAGCAGCAGTGGGTTGATGTGGTATTTGCTACTCCTATCCCTCCCTAGCTTCTGCCAAGAAAATGGTGCTGAGTAGGAAAAAGAATGATTTTAGTACAAAAAACAAAACCCAGCAATCTTCACTGAAGTGCTAGCCTTCTTTCTGCCTTCTATTCCCTGAAGTCCATTCAAAGTCCATTCAAGCTGCCTTGTGTGGTTTTGGGTGGTCATTTCTTAGTCCTCAGTCTGACACAAGAATTTTGTCTCATTTTCTGTCTCTTGAGAGGACCTTACTGTAAATTGAATAAATATTTTAAAAGGTTGTAACATTTCTTCAATAAAAAGTTTAAACATTTTTTTCTTTTCTTTTGAACTTACCAAACACCAAATATAATTAGCATTTTCACATATGGAGTGCAAAGAAATAAGTAGATTGTACAAGATATATAAACTTGATTGTACAATATATCTGATATGTTCAACACTCATTTAAGCTGCGTATGGACTAGAATCTAAGTCCTATTTTATGCTTTCAGTTGGGCAAAATAAATCATATTCTGTATTGATTACAATTATGAACCTGGGTACTTGCGGGAGAACAGGGACTAAGTTTTTTTTTATTTATATGGATACCTGGACATGAGTTCTAATACTCACAGTCAAACCTGGGGAAGAGACAAAATGAGTCAAATATTAATACTATGAGGAGAGATTGTTAGTGGAGATTTGAGCCAATCTCTTTGCAAGATGGCACCAGAATTATACTTGGGCTGTAGAAACCCAGAATTTCAGTTGTGAACCAAAAGTTACAGCACATTTAATAATAATTCTATGAAGCAGTGAATAAAAGTAACATTGACCACATTTCACAGATGAGAAAACTGAGACTCAGAGACTTGATTTATTTTCAGTTACGAAGCTAGGGAATGGGAAAGCCTACTAAATTATTTTTATGTTGGTTAGTAACTAAAACAATAATGTAGAAAGAAAATGAAATAGTGTACTTCTAAATAATGCCAGGCTGTTTCCTACAGGATTTTATTCTGTGACAAAGAAGCTATCTTCTGTCATGATGGGTGATATTTATTAAGTAAATGATGTTTATTTTTATAGAGTAAAAATATGGATCCTTAGTGGCTCTCCTGTTTGACTTCTCAGACAAATACTGGTTTGTTTTCTTTTGTTTGAGATTACTACATCTAATCTCTCAATAATATTATTCCTAGTTACAGTTACTATGTAAATTGCTTTCATTATATAACTGAGGATAATCCAAAGTAGGCCAATGTGAGCCAGTCCCTTAATGCCCTATGGCCTTCTAGATTCAGTAATTAATCATCCATGATTATCCCTCCTGTGACTGACTTTGAAACAGAATATCAACATGGGATTATATTAAAAGGCTTTACCAGTGGACAATTTATGTATGCATTTAAGATGTAAATGAGAAAGATATTCAGATTCTTAAAGTTTAAAAAAAGGATAAAGATGAACTCAAACTGTCATTTGACCCAAGGATTAGTATAAAATAATATTTATGTCTGTCTGTTTACTAAGAAACATTTTTTGTTCCCAAATCTGAAGTGACTTTTTGATGATCTGGCTTGGGATTCTTGGAAGTATTTCAAAAGCACTGTACTAACAGCTTTCAGCATGTCCCATGACATTCAAGGTTAGACAGACGCATCTTTCAATTAATTTGCCAATTTTCTCTTCCATTTCAAGTTGCACATAAAAAAGAAAGACAACGTTCTTTGCTCTCAGGATGTGAAAGTGATGGCCTAAATGAGGAGAGCACTTGCACCAACTGGCTGAGTGACTTATGGAATCCATGGAGACCTGAAATGGGAATGAGCTTCAAGAACATAGAAACTGAACTGATTCTGAGCTTTGAAAACATTATATTTGTGTAGAAAGCATTGCATTACATATACACATTTATAATACACATTGCATATGTTGCATAAGTACATTATATTGCACATGTGTTATATATACACAATGTGAGCACATATTGGACACTGCAACTGACTTGGCAGGTGCTTAATTTCTGTTTTCATAGTTGATAGTCAATTATAAAAACTAATCAAGAAGAAGTCATTTTTCTTAGTGATAAAATCATCCATGTATAGAAAGTTATTACAGTTAATCAAACAATGAGTATGAAATCATCATATGAAATCATATGCCTTACATGCATAAGGCAGGCACAACCAAAGTGGGATTTATAACACTCCATGTGGTGGGCCCAGGGGGGAAGATTGTCTCCCCTGGCAGAAAAAAACAATGCATTTACTCAAGGCAGATAAGAATGCTTTTCTATATAAAGAGGACCTTTGTTTCACTCAAATAGCTGCATTTTACCTTAATGTGATTGCTGAAGTGGAAGAAGGAGAGGCAGATAGGAAATGTAAATCTTAACATAGATGTGCAGATGGGGAGCTTTGGGAACAGGTAGTTTAAAGCATTATTTGAAACTAAGTAAGTCATGTATTATAGTCTTGTGATTTGTCCAATCTCACACAGAAAATCAATGATTATATGGACTTAGGCAGTCCATTTGACATTTGTGCCTTATAAGGTTGGTGTTAAAAATGAAACAAATACACACACATATATGTATATATGTATATATATATACACACTAGATAATAAGGATTATAAGTTTGGTGTTAAAAATGAAACAAATACACACACACATATATATATGCACATTATATCTATATCTATATCTATATCTATACTAGATAACAGGAGTTATAAAGTTGGTGTTAAAATGAAACAAATACCCCCCACACACACATACACATATATATATACTAGATAACAGGAAGAATAAAGTTGGTATTAAAATGAAACAAATATACACACACATATATATATACATACATATATATTTTATACACACACACACATGCACCATGATGCACTAGAAAGAAATATAGTATTACAGTTAAGCAAAATCTCAGAAGCCATGAAACTCCTCTGTATAACGTCCAACAAGCCATCATTTAAGTTTCACATGAAAACCACAAATGAGTAAGAACCCATTTTTTCTAAAGGCATTGCATTCAATTTTGAACTACTTCTAATTAGAGCTTATCAGTAGTGATGATGTTGGTCCAGATGATTGGAAAGGTCCATTTCAGTTCAGAATCTATTATCCTACACTCTTAACAGGGACAGCTAGTCATCACAGTGGTGAAAGTGCTGCACCTGGAGTCAAGAAGATGGTTCTTCTTGATTTCAAATCCAAACTCAGGCACTTATTAGCTATGTGACTCTGGGCAAGTTACTTAACCTTGTTTGGCTCAGTTCTTCCATCTATAAAATGAGCTAGAGAAAGTAAAGGCAAACTATTCCCACCTTTTTGGCAAGAAAACCCCAAAAAGAGATCACAAAAAGTCAGACATAACTAAAAGAACTGAACAATAGTCTTAACTAATGACCAAACGAAAGAAATTGAATGTATCACTTGAAATGTTTTTCTTGCTTGGGAAAATGCTTTTCTTTTATTTTGGGGTACATACACTTGTCTTAATAGATTCAAAATTGGAAAGAATTTTCAATAATAAAATAGGGAAGACAATACTCAGAGTTCTAAATCAGAATTTTTGTACTTGGAGGTAAATTCAGTCCTTTTCAATTGATTGTAGTGCAATACCTTTAAACAGCTCATGACAGAAGACAAAAAAAAATGGGGAAAAGGAAATTAGAAAGGGGACTCTCACAAGAGAATGTCTATCCTGATTCTATGGTTGTTTCAGGAAATGATGATGAGGATAGGGGATGGGGATGGCGATTTGTGAGAGGTGATGGAAACATTTTGTAACAGTTGGGTACTGGAAAAACCTTGGGAGGAGGTTGCAGCTGGGAGAGGAACAGAAGGGATTATAGAGGTAAATTCAGCTATGTATGGTAACTAATTAGATAAAAGGATTGATGGAAAAGAATCAAGAATCATTCATAGGTTGAAAACCTAGATTAATAATAAAAGAATAATGGAGCTCTCAAAATAAATAGCAAAGCTAGGAAAAAAGAATGGGTTTGGGGGAAGCATAATTAGTTTAATTTGAGAGGCACTGGCCTTTAGATGTATACTGGGAAGAAAATTGATGATTAGCAGAGAAGGCTTGGAAAGGAATTCTCAGACAAGTAGAGGAAGAGGGAGGAGAGTGTAATGACTTGAAAGCCAAAGGAGAAGAGAATGAGAGGAAGGGAAAGTCAAATGCTGCAGAGAGATCAAGAAGACAAAGAACAAGAAAAGTCTAGTAGAATTAGCAATTAAGAGACAATTGGAGAATTTAGAGTAGTATTAGTTAAGGGATTTGTCAGAAGCCAAATTTCAAGAATAGCTTCTATTTGTGTCTTCAGGAATTCACACTTCAGAGCTCTCCTCTCTGCCCCTATGAAATTTGAACACACAAATTCTTCCTTTCTTTTCCTCCTTTGAAACCTGTTTTTCCAAAGTCTAGGATTCACAACTAACCCCAAGGTTTCCTGTGATCTCTCACAAATTTTAATATGCAGTAGTCCTTTCCTCCCAGTCTTTTCTTCTTCAGCAATTAGTTCCTGTCAGTGGGATTAGAATCAAGTCCAAAAATAGTAGTTTCCTTGTCATTTCCTCCTCCTTTTGAAGGATGAAATTATTATTTATAATATAATAGTGGAAAGGGACCTATGATGTCACTACCTAATAGATTTGGAATTGAAAGGAATGTTAGACATTATTTATTTTAACTCATTCAATTTATAGATGAGAAAACTAATATCCAGAGTTTAACTATCTGAAGTTACACAGTAAGTAGATGAGCTGGTATTGCAACTTAGTTTCTTTGACCCCAAACCCTATACCCCTGCCATTACATGATATTGATATAAAAGGTAATATAAATGAGTAAATTCTTTTTTTAGCTGAATTGAGTTTCCATGCAAGTTTTCTCCATCAGTTTTTCCCAAAGCAATGTGAAGCAAATATAATCCCTCTTTCATTGGACAAACCTTCAAATACATGGTGACTATATCCATACTGCCACTCTACCCTAGGCCTCTCTTCTTCAGCTGAAAAAAACACATTATTTTTAAGGTGGATTATCAATTTTAGTGCTGGAAGGGGCCCATGAAGCCATCTAGTTAAATCCTTTATATTTGTCTGTGAAGGCCAGACAAGTGAAATCATTTGCTTAAGTAGTAAGTGAGTGGTAGAGACTGGATTAAAAATATTCTGAGAAAGTATATAAGGACTTCATCAGATTCATGCTTAAAAATGAAAGAGCTGACCATAGCTGTCCTGAATGACAGTCAAAGGTGTATATGCAACAAAAGGTTAAAAGTCCCTGATTTAGAAGCAATAGGAAAATTAATAAAGGCTTTTGAGAAAGAGTGAACTCTATCTGTCCAAAACATTTTGGGAGATTCTTTGGGTAGCTTTGTGGAGGATGCATCAGAGAAAAGAGAATCTGGAGTAGGAATAGATTTAGAGGCTATAGTGCAATTAAGAAGATACAAATCACAATACTACTCTTTGATCCAACTATATCATAGCTAGACCTATGGAACAAGGAAGGAAGGAAGGAAGGAAGGAAGGAAGGAAGGAAGGAAGGAAGGAAGGAAGGAAGGAAGGAAGGAAGGAAGCAAGGAAGGGAGGAAGCAAGGAAGGGAGGAAGGAAGGAATCAAGGAAGGGAGGAAGGAGGAAAAGAAGGAAGAAAGGACGGAAGGGAGGGAAAAGGAGAGAGGGAGGGAAGGAGGAAGGGAAGAAGAGAGGGAACAACGGAACAAAAAGGAAAGGAAGAATCAAGCACTTATTAAGCACCTATGTGCCAGGCATTGTGCCAAATACTTTACAGATCATATTTTATTTGATCCTTACAACTCTGGGAGGGAAATACCATTATCATCTCTATTTTACAGATGTGGCAACTTGAGGCAAATGGAGTTTACATTATTTGTCATGTTTCACAGAGTTTTGAGGCAAATGAAGTTTATATTATTTGTCATGTTTCAGAGTTTGAAGCTGTATTTCAACATGTCTTTCTGAATGTAAACCCAGATCTCCATTTCTATCTATCTCTAACCCTTATTCAAAAAGAGCAAAAGGCCTTGCATATAATATATCTGTATCTATCTATGTACAATAGAATCAAGGAACAATATTATAAAAATAAAAAAAAACCTGTAAGGTTTAAAAATTCTGATCAAATTAAATACTCAACCATGATTCCAGAGGACTAATAAAAAAGAAAGTTGCTACATCATAACAGAGATAATAGGTTACATACAGACTTTTTTTTTAAATGCTATAACCGCTATAGGAATTTGTTTTGCTTGATTATATTTATGTGAAAAGGATTCTTATTTCCTTCATTTCTGTCAGTTAGAAAAGATAAAGAGAAAGAAGAAAATGACAGCTTTACAATTAGGAAAAAATAGCAATGCTCTAAATAGTCAGTGTGAGAGGTAAATTAAAGATATTAAAGAGAAAAGGGATAGAGGGTAAATGTTCTCTTGGTAAAATTGAGAAGATGTAGCAATTGTTAGAATTAAGGGATGGTACAATGAAACAGAGAAGATTCTACTGAGACTTAGCAGGTGGGAACTTGAGTGATTGCCTTAATATTCTTTTTAACATATATAGGGAAACTTGAAGGAATGACTGCT
This sequence comes from Myrmecobius fasciatus, assembly GCA_023553655.1. Taxonomy (NCBI): domain Eukaryota; kingdom Metazoa; phylum Chordata; class Mammalia; order Dasyuromorphia; family Myrmecobiidae; genus Myrmecobius; species Myrmecobius fasciatus. The sequence continues at coordinate 93,502 of JAJPUD010007530.1, read as the reverse complement.
TTAAGAAAGAAATCATTGATTTACATTTTATACAACTTGAACTGAAGATATGTTTTGGAATCTATGATGTTTTAGATTTTTAATTCTTGTGAAAAATTGAGAATTCACAAAAAAGATTTGGAAGTCATGGAATGATAGAGTTCAATTTAGAAATATTGTAGTGTTATTCATTTTTACAAATGGGGAAACTAATATATAGAATAATCAAATAACTTGTTTGCAGTCACACAGGAAATCGAGAGTTATCCTCGCACACACATATAGAGGTGACAAATCACTAGGAGCAGATGCAATCATTACCCTTCCTCCCCTTTCCCCAAAATCTTTTTTTTAATAGGAACTAGAGATAAAAAATGCTTATGGCTTTTATACAAGGAAGCATGAAGAGAAGATTTGTGTTTTTAATCTGATTTTCAAAATCCTTCATATCAAACAAATATATTCTCACAAATAATTTTCTTATTTAAGCTAGCTGAGAGTTGCTATACAAGGAAAATTAGCTGATCTCTAAGAATGGCTTTAATCCTTTAAGGCTTTGCTCTGGAGTACTTCTAATCTGTACAAATCCACTTGATGCAGTTCTACCTTCACTCTGGCTGGAATATTATTTATTGTCTCTTATTTCTCTGGAATTAAAAAAAATTGAGTTTAAAGTCTACCCACTCTCCCCAAGATATTGTCTTGGAAAAAAAAAAAAAAGGAAAGCTCTATATGAAGGTTACTTATTTCCCAGATTACAATCTCTATGGAAACTGCATTCATTTGTAAAGTTTCCCATATATCCTAAATTTCCAATACATCAAGTTATCTGATTAAATGTTCAAGAAACATTATATTATCCATCTGTGAGTAGTACAGATTATATCCATCTCCTAATTCTGATGTCCAGTTTCTGACAAAAATTATTTGACTTCTTTATTTTGATAAAATGAAATACATGTAGTGATAATTATAATCTCCTACTTTTTTTTTTAAATTTTTGAGCATTAGAGAGGACAAGACCCTAGTTGATCAAGACATGAAGATGACATGGTACACTTGATATCAACTTGATACATATTATATGTAGCATTTAATCTCATATTCAGAACACAGTGAAAACAAAATTACCCACTTAGTTCTTTCTTCAAAGTTCTAAAATCGTATGCAGTCTTTGGCTACACTAAGTTAGCAACTCATGGGCACAGTAGATAGAGCCTTGGACATGAAATCCAACCACAAACACAAAATGTGTGATTATGGGCAAGTCATTTAACTTGTAGACTCAGTTTCTTCATGTGAAAAGCATGGGTTTAATTAAAGCATAAAGCAGTGAATGTTTGCTAATAGTATTAATTATTATTACTTTTTTTAATAAGGAACGCTATATCACAATATGAAGAACACTGTAGTTAGTGTAAAATGATCTAGCTTAGTGATCTGATCCTGACACTAAGCAGCTTTGTGATGAGAAAGTCACTTAATGTTCTGGGGACTCAGGCCCCTTAGCTTTAAAATGGGAATATTGTATGCATTACTTGGCACAGAGTGATGTTTTAAATACTTCATAAATGATATACACAAGTGCTATGAAGTCATGAAAAACTATATATATATGTATATATATATATACATGTATCTATAAGCACATCATATATATATGTGGGGGGGTGTATGTTTTCATATATATGTTCGTGTAGTGGTGGTACATGACTGGAACCAAGTAGGGGTCCATTGACTGGAAGTCAAGGGGTCATATATGAATATAATAAAAGATGTGATATGTATTGAGAGTTCCTTCTTCTCTTTCTTTTCTTTCTCTCTCTCTCTCTCTCTCTGTATCTCTCTGTCTCTTTCTGTTTCTCTGTCTCTGTCTCTGTCTCTATCTCTCTGTCTCTGTCTCTGTCTCTGTCTCTGTCTCTCTCTCTTACTTTCATTAGTTCCAAAGAATAAGTCACAGCTATTGAAAAGCTCATTATACAATTACCTGAATGAGAAACTCCTCCAAGAGATAATATAGATTGAAAAGGGCAGATACATATGAAGTCCCTTAAAGACATAAAGGCAAAGACAAACCTTGGTGAACAGCAGTCATTTGAAATCTATAATAATGTGACTAGACAAGCTTATATATTTCAGAGATGAGGCAGAAGACAGAAAGATTATATGGGAACCTCAAAAAGTAGTGACTTCTGGAGGAAATGTCATTCGGCCCAGAAATCAGAATTTGCAATAAGAATTCCTTCTGCTCCATTGTTGGATTATGTCCACCAAACACGAGACCAATCTCAACCAGGAGACTCAGTGGAGAGAGATGACCTGGAGTTCAAAATTGAGCTGGGACACTTACTAGTTGTGATCTTCAACAACTCACTTGCCTAAGGAACTTAAGCCTAAATTAAGGGGAGAGGGAAATGGCAACCCATCTAGGAGCTTCCCCAAGAAAAGGAAGTCAGAAACGACTCCACAAACACAAAACGAGGGGGTGCTTCATTTTGGGCACACAAAGGCTATTTTGCCAATATTTGTTGATAGAGGAAGCAGAAAAATGGTGTTTCCCTATAGTCTGAGCCCACCAACCTGCTCGGCATGGCTGAGACAGGATGGGGCATAGTAGACTTTATTTGTTAACATGCTTATGTAAAAGAAAAGGGCAGTTGTGGGAAGAGAACAAATTCTGCTTCTATTAAAGGTCAAATTTTTGGGAAGCACCTTATATTTTACAAATGACAATTTTCTTAGTACTACTGGTAGCATGTTTCTCTGCGTTCTCAAACTCTTCAAACTTTCCTGCCTTGAAAAATCCCTATTGCAAAATTGAAAGTAAAAAAGCTATTGAATTAATAAATAAAACCAAAAGTTGCTTTTATGAAAAAAACAATAAAATAGATAAACCTCTAGTTAATTTGATTAGAAAAGGAAAGAGGAAAATCAAACTGTTAATTTCCAAAAATGAAAAGGGAGAACTTTCCACCAATGAAGAGGAAATTAGAGCAATAATTAGGAATTACTTTACCCAACTTTATGCCAACAAATTTGATATCTTAAGTGAAATGGCAGAATATCTACAAAAGTATAGATTGCCCAGGTAAACAGAAGAGGAAATAAATTACTTAAATAGTCCCATTTTAGAAAAAGAAATAGAACAAGATATTAATCAGCTCCCTAAGAAAAAATCCACAGGATCAGATTTATATGTGAATTCTACCAAACATTTAAAGAACAATTAACTCCAATACTATATAAACTATTTGAAAAAAATAGGGAATGCAGGTCTCCTACCAATTTCCTTTTATGACACAGACGTGGTGATATCTAAACCAGGTAGGACAAAAAAGAAAGAAAATTATAGACCCCTCTCTCTAATGAATGTTGATGCAAAAATCTTAAATAAAATATTAGCAAAGAGATGACAGAAAATCATCCCCAGAATAATACACCATGACTAAGTAGGATTTATACCAGGAATGCAAAGATGTTTCAATATTAGGAAAACTATTAGCATAATTGACTATATCAATAACCAAATGAACAAAAAATATGATTATCTCAATAGATGTAGAAAAAGCATTTGATAAAATCCAACATCCATTCCTATTAAAAACTCTTGAGAGTATAGGAATAAATGGACTTTCCCTTTAAATAGCATCTATTTAAAACCATCAGCCAGTATCATATGTAATGGTGATAAACTGGAACCATTCCCAATAAGATCAGGGGTGAAACAAGGTTGCCCACAATCAGCATTACTATTCAACATTGTATTAGAAATGCTAGCTTTGGCAATAAGAGAAGAAAAAGAGGTTAAAGGAATTAGAGTAGGTCATGAGGAAACCAAATTATCACTCTTTGCAGAAGATATCATGGTTTACTTAGAAAACCCTAGAGAATCAACTAAAAACTATTAGAAATAATCCACAATTTTAGCAAAGTTGCAGGATACAGAATAAATCCACATAAATCATCAGCATTTTTATACATCACTAACAAAATGCAACAGCAAGAGATACAAAGAGAAATTCCATTCAAAATAACTATCAATAGTATAAAATATTTTGGAATATATCTAAGATGACAGGAAAAGATAACGATGAATGTTGGAAGCGATGTAAGAAAACTTGGACACTGATACATTGTTGGTGGAACTGTGAAGATTCTGGAGAACAATTTGAACTACACCCAAAAAGTTATCAAACTGTGCATGCCCTTTGACCCAGCATTGTTTTTACTTGTCCCATATCCCAAAGAGATCTTAAAGGAAGGAAAGGGGCCCACATCTGCAAGAATGTTTGTGGCAGCCCTTTTTGTAGTGGCTAGAAACTGGAAACTGAAGGGTTGCTCATCAATTGGAGAATGGCTGAATAAATTATGGTATATGAATGTTATGGAATATTCTTGTTCTGTAAGAAATGACCAGCAGGATAATTTCAGAGAGGCCTGGAGAGACTTGCATGAACTCATGCTGAGTGAAATCAGCAGAACCAGGAGATCATTATACACAGCAACAACAAGACTATATAATGATTAATTCTGAAGAATATGGCTTTCTTCAGCAATGAGATGTTTCAAACCAGTTCCAGTTGTTCAGTGATGAAGAAAGCCATCTACACCCAGGGAGAATCTGTGGGATCTGAGTGTGGACCACAACATAGCATTTTCATGCTTTCTGTTGATTTTGCTTGCATTTTTTTTCCTTCTCAATTTTTTTTCTTACTAGATCTAATTTTTCTTGTGAAGCAAGAGTACTGCGTAAATATGTATAGATATATTGGATTTATCATATATTTTAACATATTTAACATGTATTGGACTACCTCCCATCTAGGGGAAGGAGTGGAGGGGAAAGAGGGAAAATTTGGAACAGAAGGCTTTGCAAGTGTCAATGTTGAAAAATTACCCATACATATGTATTGTAAATAAAAAGCTTTAATTAAAAAAAAAAGAAAAATCCCTCTTACTCTTTGCTATTCCACTTTCCTTTCAGACTCTTAAGCTGGTTTAAATGAAAAATTCCAGCTCCTAGTTTCTAGAAGGGGTTTCCTTCTGTTTTGGGGATTTTCTTAATTCTTGACCCACACTTCCTCCACCTCCCTTCACTTTGTAGTGATCCCCTTCCCTCCAACAAGACCATGTATATGTACCCTAGGCCAATAAGCTATTTACTGTCAAGAGGAAGCCTTGACTATTAGCCAGAGAGTAGTTTTTAAGTATATTAAATATAGCGGTTTTTTTTTTTACATTTTATTTCCTGAACAGGACCCTTAGTGGCACAAGAACACAAACATAATGCTGGATGCAACCTTAAAAGGCCATTTCATTCCAATACGCTCATTTTTTGGAGTAGGAAACTAAACCCCAGAGAGGTTTTTGAAAGTCTTTTTTAAAGTCACATATGTCAAGACAGGACTAGAATTTGAATAGGCTTCCTTTCACTCCAAAAGTAACTCTCTTTTCACTCCACACTGTCAATATAAGCTTGTTTCCCTATAACGGGTGAAATAAGTGGGGGTGACATTACAGAAAGTGCCAATGACTTAAACAAGATTAAAAAACAGGCAGAATTCTGAAGTCTAATTTTCACAGTTACCTCCAATTGCATCATGATATAGAGGACATAACTTTCTCCTCCTGGATAAGGTTGTACCTTTCTTTGTTGGATACTTTCAGGGATGTATGGTTAGAAGAAACTCAGGGGGAGAGAAGCCATACATTGCTGGAAGAAAATTAAAGCATCCTTTCTCATTTCTCCACCTGGTAATAATATTCCCAAGAACAGCCAGAAAAAAAGTCTGTTATTAAAAAGCATCTTCCTTCTCAGTATATTTCCAAACATCAATCTATCTTTATAAATATAAACTTCCTCAAATATATATTCATAAAGTTTCCAATTTCTGGCAAAGATCAGATAATCCCTTTCTTTTAAATGAAATCCAACAGCCAAGAAGCATTGCCCCTGGCTGTCCTCTGCAGAGCCATTGGGGGCTGCTTATCCAGCACAGCATTTTCTCCTATAATTTCTTTGAGCATCCTTTCTAGGAAGATAAGACATCTTGGGCACCTTGGGAATGAATGCTGTCACTTTTTAACTTAATGCATTGAAAGTTTTAATTGGGTTGGCTGGTGGCCAGTTGTTAAACAGGAGGCTTCTGTCCTTGGCTCCGCTTCCAGAAGGGAATTGGCAGCGAGTGATTTGGGGCCAAATTTCAGTCAACCATAGAGTTGTCCAATGAAAAGAATGTCTTCCCCAAATACAATTTGGCTTTACCTGATAAAACAAAGGGGTTTTAGATTTCTTCTGATCCAAGGATGAGAAGAACAAGAGAACTTGCTTCTGAGGGCATCTAGTCTAACGCCTTCCTTCATTCTACAAATGAGGAAACTGGCCCAGGGTTAAAGGGACTTGTTGAATATCCTAAGTAGAAGGGCCAGGGTTTTTTAATGTCCCATCCGACGCTCATCCCATTGTGTCACTTAAAAATTGCTATAAACTCATATTTAGTGATGGGGTTAATTCCAGCTTTTTGGGGCCTCAGACTTCACATCTACAAGACAGGGGGTTGGACTAAATGAACTTTGAGGTCCTCCTCATTCTAAATACTATGTTAATAATAAGGTTTGATATTTGAAAAACATTTGAAGGCTTAAAGCAGTTTAGATACATTATCTCATTTGGCCTTTCAATCAACACTAGGAAGTCAATGTATTAGACATTATTATAATTCTTTTTTTTTAAATTGAACTAAATACAAGATAAGAATAATACAGAATAGAAAAAGAAAGACAGAAAAGGGAGAAAAATCAATAACAACAAAATTATCAGGTGCTCAGCAGAACATCAGGGAGGATTCAAAATATATAGCAATTAATTTCCATTTCAAGAAACATATAATAGGAGAAATTATATTCATGAGTTGTCCATCTTTTCTTTGCTTCTTTTGTAGATAATTCTTTTGTTCTCTGCCATGCACTTTTTACTTTATTCTTCTTTCCTCTTTCATCCCCCCAGCTTCCCCAAAGCAGACTACAGTTAAGCACAAATATATATATGTATGTATATATACATATATACATATTTATACACATACATACACATTTTTACATCTACCCATAGATCCACCCACATATACATATAAATATATACACACATAAGACCTATATCCATACATGCCCACATATACTGAGACAAATACATATGTATATTCATTTACCCATATGTAAACATGCATCTAAAACAATTATAATATGACTGACTTATAGATTTCTTTCTTGATTGAATCTTTAAGTTTGACTTTGCTAAGATCAATGATTAGTAGCCCTACTTTTTTCCTTAGTAAATTCTACTCCTAATCCATGTTGTAGCATTTCTGTATATCTCATTTCCTATCCCTGATATCTCTTCTACTTTAATTCTGTTCCTGTACTTGCCTTGTTATTATTTAATTTTCCTCACCCATGGATCTTTCCCTTATCTTCTCCCTTCACTCTTTCTTTCCCTCTTTATCCCATTCCCACTAAAGTATATACCTTTTCCCTCTCCAATTTATCTAAACACTCCACCTTATCTTAACTACTTTTACCCCCCTCATTATCACTTTCCCATTAATCTATACACCTTGTCTCACTACTATTACTCTACACACATTATTGTACCCCTCTCCTTATCCTATTTCCTCCCTCCTTCCCTCCCTCCCTTTCCCCTTATTTCTTTACAGATTTTGGAGGGTATTTCATGATATATACATAGTGTTTCCTATTTAATTCACTCAGAATGTAGGTAGGTTTTCAAAACTATGACCCCTCCTCCCCTCTAATGACTCTTGTCTTCTTCCTCTGAACTTCATTTGTATGACATAATTACTAATTTTACCTTTTCCTAGACAGTTTTGCTTTTTAGAGTCAGATCATACTCAACTCTGCCTCAGTTTTTCTTTTGAGCTATACAATTACTGATGTCAATCTTAAACATTTGGTATACATTTCCATGTAAAAACCTTAAATAATTTTTTTAATTCTTTGAAATTAATCTTTGATATTGGTTCTTATATGTTAAATTTTCTATTTTAAAATTTCTATTATATGTTAAATTTAAGAGAAAGTCCAGAAGATCTGCAAGTTTATTCAATGTCCAGTTTTTTTTATTCAATATTATGGATAATTTTCCTAGATATTATATTTTTGCACAAAGGCCTATTCTTTTGATTGTCAGTATATAGAATTCCAGGACCTGTGGTCTTTTATTGTGGCTGCTAAATCCTATACAATTCTAATTATAGCTCCAGCATATATTCTTTTTTTCTTGCTTCGCAAAATTTTCTCTTTGGTCTGGAGGTTTCAAAATTTGGCAATGAAATTCCTAATGTTTTCGACAGAGGATTCCTTTGAAGTATTGATAAGTGGATTTTTTTCTGTTTCTACTTTTTCCTCATGCTCTATCACTCCAGGACAATTTTTCTTGGATTATTTCTTGCATTGTTATGTCAAGGTTCTTTTTTTGGTCACAGATTTCAGCTAGTCCAATTGTTTTTGTGTTTTCTCTTCCTGATTTGTTCTCCAGATCTCCTGTTTTTCTAATAAGACTGTTGGGGGCCAAGGGGACCCCTAAAATGTTGGGGTTTCAGACCAGCAGTTTGAAGTGACTCAAAATAATTTTCAGGCTTGCACCCATCCACAAGCCAATGAACAGAGTTTATTATAATTATAACTCCAGTTAATCTTCTGGAGGTGTGTTTTTAGGCTAGAAATATCATTGAGTCAATTGTCAGGCACCCAGTTTTGTTCTGCACCTGTGTTAACTTTAAGCATCTCATTACTGTTGCTCATTAGTTTCAGAAACCTATTATCACAGACCAACAGGTTGTTATCTAACCACCAGCAATATGTGTGGTGGATCTGGGTCAGATAGAGTAAAGTAGGGCAGGATAGCTTGGGGGAAGAATTATATCATTTCTAACTACACCATCCCCAAGAGTGGAGTTTTAGGGTTATTGTTACATCCTTCCTAGGAACTACACCACATCAAAATGTTTCACATTCTGTTCTATTTTAAAATTCTTTATATTCTGTTTTGTTATTTCTTGGTCTCTTATAGCTTCACTGGCTTCCCCTTGCTCAATTCTAATTTTCAAAGAATCCTTTTCTTTTTTAGGATTTGTGATCTCCTTTTCTAGTTGATTGACTTTCTTTTTATAATCTTGTTTTTCTTGGATAGTTCTTTTTGTTTCCTCCTCAATCTCTCTCATTTGATTTCAAAAATCTTTTTTGAGTTCTATAAATTCTTTCTGGGCAGAGAGCCATTTAATGTTACTCTTTGTTCTGGGAAAGAGGTTTTTGTTGTTGTTGTTGTTTTTTACTTCAATGTTATCCTCTGAAAATGAACTGTGATCTTCCCTATTCTTATAGTAATTTATATGGTTGGATTCTTTCTCCTTTGTCTTTTTTTTTTTTTGAGAAGTTTAGTGAAAGTATCTTTAACTGGGGGGAGTGCCTCTGGCTGTACTTCAGCTCTCCACTTTGACCTGGAACCCCAAACCTGTAAGTGTCTGAAGCCAGCAGCATCCCTGCCCTGCTGCCTCTGCATTGCCTTTATGCCGGTTCCTTCTCACCCAGGGCTGTGTCCCTTTGGGTCTGGCCTTGCTGATCACTAGAGCTTCCCTCAGTCTGCCCCGAATCAGACCCTGACTTGTCCAGCTAGCCCAGGGGTCCCCACTTGGTGTTTCTGTGGAGTGAGCCTATTTGTACTTTTGTACTTCACACTGGTTAATCCTTGGCCAGGGAAATTTCTTTGGGCTTATTTTTTTTTTTTTTACATTATCCCAAGAGGACTGCTATTCTGCTCCAAGTTTTCTTTGTATTTCACCTGTCTATTTTTGCCTCCAGGTACAAATTCATTTTATTTTTTGAGGGAAACCTGAAGAACTTGAAATTTGCTAACTTATTCTGCCACATTCCCAGAATCCTTAAGTCATTACTATCATTTTTATCATCATTCACCTATGAGGGAAGAAAGGATTATAAAGCTTCCCGCCTTGCCCATGAGACCACAATGGCTGATTATTATTGCAAGCAGAATTTGAATGAAATTCAGTTCAATAAGTGTTTTTAAGTGTCTACTTTATTGAAAATATATATATACACATACATGCACATATATGTATATATTTATATACACAAATGGTCTGGGGTAATGAACATATTATGGATTTTCTGCAGTTAGGGACTAAACACTAAAATACATGCTTATTGCTATATATATGTCTACATATACATACATACTTACATGTTACACATACATATACATGTTATACATACATATATGGGTATATACACTCATAAGTATATGTTTGTATGTTTATGCATGTAAATGTGTGTTAAGGATAATGTAATGTGTGTATGTATCCCATTCTATGGGCCAGACTTGACGCAAGGGAGATTTCAGTTTATGTCCTATCTTTAACACTTGTGATTATGTCACATCCAGATCCAGGCCAGTCTCTAAGAATTATCCACTAAGTAATGGATAAGCTACAAATTGCCCTGTTGGTCCCCTGGTGAATCCCAGCTCCATAGCTGCACAAATGTGTGGTATTCTGACCCGTGATTTGTCAAGTACTGTGCTGGACCCTGGGAATAAAAAGGCTCAAGGAGCCTGCATTTTCCCCAAGAATAGAATAGGCCCACTGATGAGTGAATGCAAGGTATTTTGAGGAAGGGGAGGAATAGACACCAATGAAAATCTGGAGAACTTTCCTTTGGATCAGAATCTGAGCCACCTCTTGAAAGAAGTTAGGAATTCTGAGCGGGAGAAGGGAAAGGAAGTCCGTCCTTGGTTCCATGTTCAGTGACAACATATTGCATCCAATCCTGGCTAGACACAAGCCTTTAGTATAATAGATAAAATATTGATTCTAGGTTTGGAGAAGTAGGCTTTAAGTCCTATCTTTTATCCTAACTACCTTGTAATATTGTGGCTCAGATTTCTCATTTGTAAAAGTCATTATCCTTTGAGAACTTATCCAGAATGAGCTCTATGAGCCTTTGACTCAATCCATTGATATAAAATTATTTTACTATTTTCTTAAAAGAGAATCCTAATTTTAAGACAGCGTTGAGAACATTGGCTTTGTGTGTATGTGTATGCTGGGATAGAGGAGTGATAGAGCTTTCTACTGGGAATCAAAAATACTTGAGCTCAACTCTCTAATTGTTTGAGCCAAGTAAGTTGTTAATTGTTTGAGGCCTTGGTTTCCCCTTCCTTGCATTTCCCCTTCTCTACATTGAAATCCTCTCATTTATGGGCTAACAGGGACAACTGGAGCATGACTTATGGCAGTGACAGGCTGCAGGAGAAATGGGTCCTCTCCGATTTGTGCTGGGGAGGATCTTTCCTGGGATTCTACAAAATAACTACAGAGAAAATGAAAAAAAAGAGAGAAGAGTCAAGAGGTTGTGAGCTTCTGCCCGGAAAGCTGGCAATGTTCTCCCAGAGCAGGTGACAGTCTTCTCCAGGCTGGGACGCAGCTTTGCCAAGCACAGGAAACGCTCCTTTTGCTAGGAGATGCTCACAGTGAATGTCCGTAGCCTAGGGCAGAGACGGTGCTGAGGACACTGAGATGGCCCTTCCCTACCTCTGTCTTCCTGTCTCTCTCTGTGTCTCTCTGTCTTTTTCTTTCTGTCTCTCTCTGTGTCTTTGTCTCTTTCTTGTCTCTATTTCGTTCTCTCTGTTTCTCTTTCTATCTCTGCCTCTTTCTTGTCTCTATCTCTGTCTTTTCTCTCTGTTTCTCTGTCTCTGTCCTTCTGTCTCTGTGTCTCTCTCTTTCTCTCTCTCTCTGTCTCTGTGTCTCTCTTTCTGCCTCTATCTTGTCTCTATCTCTGTCTTTTCTCTCTATCTCTGTCTTTCTGTCTCTGTGTGTCTCTGTCTCTATCGTTCTCTCTTTTTGTCTCTCTCTCTTTCTTTCTCTCTGTCTCTCTTTTGTCTCTTATTTTGTTCTCTTTCTGTTTCTCTTTCTCTCTATCTCTGCCTCTATCTCTGTCTTTTCTCTCTGTCTCTGTCTCTCTTTCTCTATATTTGTGTTTCTCTGCCCCTCTCTCTCTCACTCTCTTTCTACACACACACACACAAACACACACACACACACACACACACACACACACACACACACGCGCGCGCTTGCTGATTTTGCTTCTGCAGGGAATGCAGGACATGCATGGCTGGGTTTCCAGGTGCCTGATTGCACCAAAATATCCAACATACCATTTAAGCAGTCAGAGAGTAAATATACAGGATAAAATAAAGCTATCAAACTAACCCATTCTAGTAGTAAGAATATCAGAAGAGAGTGTAGAATGTGGGCCATTGGAAAGAATTAAATTAAATTAAATTAAAAGAATTAGAGAGGAATTAGGCCCAGGTGTGCTAACTATGGTCTGAGGATCACGTAATCATAGATTTAGAGCAGAAGAGAAGTTAGAGATCAATGAGTCTAATCCTCTTACTTTATATTTTAAGAAAAGGAGACTCAAAAGTGGCTTGCCCAGGGTCATACATTTAATACGTCTGAAGCTGCTTTCCAATTTACGTTTTCCTGGCTCCTAATCAATATTTGATCTTAATTTGGCCCTCGCTCTTTCAACCTGTGTATCAATATTGTAACGGCTGGTATTCATGGGTCAAACAAAGTCAAACAAAGACGGGCAGAAGTGCTCCCAGGGATATATTTTTAAACACTTGACACTTGGTGGAGCCGGTCCCCAAGAAATTGTTTTTTATTTGGATTTGCATTCTTAACCTTTTCTCTATCACTTTCAAAGACCAGACAATCAAAACAGTAGCTCCAGCCCTGCTTTTTATCATATACCAATTTCTGAAGTGTCCATGCTCAAAATGGGAATTTCGAAATCTGGTCTCATGAACTGGTATGAGATGCCTTTGGAACAGCCCTAAATCATTCTTCTACCTAGTTAGAGAAAGCCAGGATCTCCAGTCTGCCTCATCTGGAGGGGATCCAAGAAATGCAATGTTTCATAGAGAATAAATCCACAAAGCAGCATTTGTATCTAGCTCATCTATTTTGTTTCTAACTCTATTGATGAAACTTATGGCTACTTAGTTATTAGAACATATTTTTAAAGTAAGACAATTATTGCAAAAAGACATTATTTCTTCTCTGGGATTTTTACTGTTATTTTATAGCCATTGGGGTATTTTAGACAAAAGAAAAGGCAGTCTAGCTGAGTGTCTATTCTTATTGTCATAATATTCCCTTCTTACTATCTGAGGGCATAGTGCGAGTTTTCTCTTGCTACCTGTGAGATCAGAAAAGGTAAAAAAATTCTACTAGGAGATATGATATGATTATGGATACCCAGATAGTGACAGAGATGCACAAATTTGTATAGTAGGTGGTGAGAGCTGAGGGAGTTCTCCAACCCTGCAGGTGACAATGACCTCTTTTGTTCAGGCACTGTGATGGGATACCTATCAATTTTTTTCTCAATGGCTATTTACCTCCAGTGAATAGAAGCCAATGGGAAAGACAGATCACCAGTACCACATTGTGCCTACTAATGGTCTTTCTTCATTAAACTGTAAGCTTCTTGAAGCAGGGACTGTCTTGTTCTTACTTATATGCACTCCTGGCAATTAACACAGTTCCTGGCACATAGTAGGTCTTTTGCTATTGTTATCCAGGCATTTTCAGTCATGTCCAATTTTTTGTGACCCCATTTTGGGGGGTTTTCTTGGCAAAGTATCTCAGGTCTGGGAACTTTGGTCTTCCTCATTCTCTACCCACTGTACTATGTGGCTGCCCAAATGCTAATTGAATGGGAGGGAATTATATGCTGGGGCAAAGGATATAGTACTGACCTTGGAATCAGGGAGACTCATCTTCCTAAATTCAAATATGGCCTCAGACTCTTACTAGCTGTGTGACTCAGGGCATGTCCCTTAATCCTGCCTGCCTCGGTTTCCTCATCTGTAACTTGAGCTGGAGAAGGAAATTGAAAACTATTCTAGTATCTTTGGCAAAAACAAAACAAAACAAAAACAAAAACAAAAAACAAAACAAAAATTGATGTAAATGAAATAAGATAGTCAGACAGATACAACTGAAATGACTAACCAATAATAAATATGCTTCTATAAAGTAATAAGAATGTGTTAAGTAATAAGATAACTTTCTGATTTAGTAGCTCCCGGCAATTAATTTTCCCTGATCTTTGACTGCATGCAAGCCCTTTGTCTGACTGATGTTTTTCAATAGCTCCTTCACCAATATTACCTTGCTTTGTGGGTCAGGGTTTCTGTAAGATTTAACTTAATTGTAAAAAAGTAAACCTTCTGTATACAGGAAGGGGCATCATTTAGCAGGAGGTATGCCCAGAAACATCAACATGTTAGCATCATATTTTGTTTTGTTATTTTACATAATCACTTTCTTCAATTTGAAATGGATTGGTGTTATCTGATGTTTGCAGCAGTGTCATGTTTAATTGCTGTATGGATCCTGGAAAAATTAAATGTGGCAGGTACGAAGCTGAAACACTACCAAGCATCAGAAAACTTTTGTTGTGATTTTATTCATTTTATGGTCTCACTGTAATGGAAAGCAATTAATCCTTCAGTTAGTGGGCTATAAAATAGAAGGATGAGGGCTCCAATGTATAAATCTGGACTATAATGCCTTAGCTATACATCTTCTTTAACATATGGGATATTCTTAGTCTTACATAGTTGGACCACAATTAAATTCTGTCTGTAAAGATGAAATGCTTTGGCTACAGCATGTTGAAAATTAATTTCCTTTTGTAAAAGACTTTTTAAGGTTAATTTGCATTTGTTGAGGAGGGAGAATTATACATGTTAAAACATTTTAAAAACCACTCACAGTTCAGGCATAATGCTCATACTCTATCCCATTTGTTAGCTTAGTATGAGTAAACTTAAATCAAGATTTTGCCACTTTTTACATGTGTGACTTTGGTAAAGCCATTTTATTCTGCAAACCCTATTTTTCTATAAGATTTTGATATAGACACTTTAAATGTTAATTTCAGAGTTTATAGTAAGGGTAATATTATTGAAAATGTCTTAGAAATATAAAACAAAAAATGAAAGTTCTTATTACTGTAAAGCTGTAAAAATGAATGGTGATAGGAATATTATATAGATATGTATATATATAGATGTATATAATTATGTTCTTCTTTTTGAGCATATAATGCTAAAATCCTGGTAAAGAGCTCTCATCAATTTAAAAGAGGCCTTTTTAATGATCATCTCAAGAAAGCAGAAAGGAAAAGTACAAGTAACATTTGCAGTGTTTGACAGAGGTTACCAATGGTTCTACTAATTAGCAAGCCAATGAAGAAAAACAAATTAATTGGCTTGTTCCAAATTATACAGCAAATCATGATGAATAGGAGAGAGGAGCTTAAGTTTCAATTCTTATGCTAGAACTAATAGTAAAACGAACTCTTCCATTTCCCTTTCTAGAATGTGAGAATAAATGGCTGATAAAGGGAATAGAGGTTGACAGCAAGACTTGATACACCTTTTTTGGGGGAAAATGAAACCATATTTCCTCTGGGTTTAGATGTCAATCACTGTAAAAATATTCTTGTAAATAAATGGAGTCTTGTTATCTCATCTATCTTTCCATCTGTTTCTGGAGGAGACTTGTCACAAATACAGTTGAGAAAAGCAACCCCTATATAAGGAGATGTCTGAGAAGGGTAAGATGGTCTGTCAAAAGCATATTTTTTTAAAGCAAAAACAATTTTGGTCCTTAATAGCTGGGGAAATCAAGTTTCTTCAAAGAGAAATCCTACAAAGCAGGGTTTGGGCAGGATTAAAATTTAATAAGCTGCCCATTATTGGTGATTATTTGAGATGCTTTTAAAATTGTAATTGGTCCCATGATTCTCAACTTTTATTCAGTGAAATAATCAAAGTCCCAGTCCCCTAAATCCTTGGGGATGGACTAGAGAGCTCATTCATGTGTTGTAGAAGTGCTCAAGAATAGATGATTTCAGGAAAGAAAAAACAATATGGAATTATGTTTAGGTGTGCCAAGAATTAAGAGACTTGTCTAGGGTAATACAATTGATAAATGACAAAAGTGTGACTGGAACCTATATTTTCCTAACTCCAACTTTGAGACTTCTCCTCTATCCACTCTTCTACAACTCCATCTGTTCTATGGAGATAAGAGAACTTTATTTGCTTTTTTCACAGACTCTTTGGAGGATGAAACAAAACTATTTATACAGAGTTATATAAAAAGTATGCTATTATTTATCATTGTAAATTGCATTTTTAGTGTAAAATATTAATGATAAATCAGGATGTAGTGACTGGAATAGAGAATGTGGCTCAGCAGAGCAAACTGACAACATATCTGTAAGAATGCATAGCTGAGACAATTTCAATGAAAAAAGTTTGTGGGCAAGGAAGCAGTCAAAATACAAGGTTAATATTAATGCAGTGGAAAAAAATGCTGTTTTTGGAACCAGAAAAGTTGAATTCAAATCTTAGTTTTGTTAGGAACTATTCATGTGATTTTCAACATGTCTTTTAGTTTCTCTGGCTCTTAGTTTCCTCACATCTAAAGTGAGGATATTAAACCAGATGGCCTTAGATAGCGTTTTCAGCCATAATCATCTTTTCATCTTTTCATTTATCCCTCCATTCAAGCCCTATTTCAAGACATTTATTTGAATAGAAATGGCTCTGGGTTCTAGAAAATGAAGTCAATCATGCTTCAAATGAGACAAGTCATCCATTCATCTATTTATCTATCCATCCATCCACTCACTTATCCATCCATCCATCTATCCATCCATTGCTATCCTATCCAGGGGGAAGAATCAAGACAGCATAGAGAAGTTATAAAGCATCCAACACAAAAACAAAAGGCAAAGAGTGATCCTCCAAATGCTAGAATTTCACTGAAACTGGCCATGTCCACCCAGCACTAGAAGTCAGTCAGCACAGACCCAGTGGCAGCCGCTTCTAGAGGAAGCTTGGACAATCTCCCCCATGCCCTAAAAACAGACCTCAACTTTAAGAAAAATGAACAAAAAAGCAAAAATCACTCTGACCATAGATAGCATTTATGGTGAAAGAGAAGAACGGATTTCAAACCCTGAGGTCACTAAAAGCAGATCATCTCCAGAAGAAGTTCCAATGGTTGATATAAATTGATCCCTATCTCACAAGGCTCTCTTGGAAGAAATTTTAAAAAAAGGATCTTAAATGAATGCCAGAAGAAAAACAGGGAAATTAAATATGAACTTTACAAGAGGGTTTGGGAAAGGAAACACAAAAATTATCTGAAGAAAACTCCATATAAAATAGATTAAGTGAAATGGGAAAAAAAACATATGATCCTTACAAAATAGATTTGACAAAATGGAAAAAGAAAACAACTCCCTAAAAACAGAATTTATGAAATGGAAAAAGAAAACAACTCTCTAAAAAGAGAATTTATTGATAGATGGTCAAAGGACATAACAGACAATTTTAAGATGAAGAAATTGAAACCATTTCTAGTCATATGAAAAGATGTTCTAAATCAGTTTTGTTCAGAGAAATGCAAATTAAGACAACTCTGAGATACCATTATACACCTATCAGATTGGCTAAGATGACAGGAAAAGATAATGACGAATGTTGGAGGGGATGTGGGAAAACACTGATACATTGTTGGTGGAACTGTGAACGGATGCAACCATTCTGGAAAGCAATTTGGAACTATGCTCAAAAAGGTATCAAACTGTGCATATCCTTTGACCCAGCAGTGTTTCTATTGGGCCTATATCCCAAAGAAATCATAAAGGAAGGAAAGGGCCCCACATGTGCAAGAATGTTTGTGGCAGCCCTTTTTGTAGTGGCTAGGAACTGGAAACTGAATGGATGCCCATAAATTGGAGAATGGCTGAATAAATTATGGTATATGAATGTTATGGAATATTATTGTTCTGTAAGAAACGACCAGCAGGATGATTTCAGAGAGGCCTGGAGAGACTTACATGAACTGATGCTGAGTGAAGTGAGCAGAACCAGGAGATCATTATACACAGCAACAAGACTATATGATGATCAATTATGATGGATGTGGATCTCTTCAACAATGAGATGATTCATAGTTCCAATTATCTTGTGTTGAAGAAAGCCATTTGCACCCAAGAGAAGACTATGGGAACTGAGTGTATTTCACAACATAGCATTTTTATTCTTTTTGTGATTGTTTGCTCACATTTTATTTTCTTTCTTATTTTTTCCCAATCTGATTTGATTTTTCTTGTGTAGCAAAATAATTGTATGGAGATGTATGCATATATTGGATTTAACATATATTTCTACCATGTTTAACATATATTGGACTACTTGCCATCTAGGAGAGGAGGTGGGCAAAGGGGGGGGAGAAATTGGAACACAAGGTTTTGCAAGGGTTAATATTGTAGAATTATCCATGCATATGTTTTGAAAAATTAAAAGCTTTAATAAAAAATGTGAAAAAACCCAGAATTTGTGAAATGGAGAAAATATCCATAGAACGGAACAACTCATATAAAAATTCAATTGGCCAAATACAAAAAGAACTAAAAAAGGTAACTGAAAAAAATAATTCACTAAAAATCAGAACTGAACAAATGAAAATGAATAACTCAATGAGATATCAAGAATCAGTCAAGCAAAACAAAAACAATGAAAAAGTAGAAGATATCCTGTCAAGTTGAATATTCAGAGAGTCTCCACTTGGCTTGCATCAAGGTGAGATTTCTTGGGAATTCTTTTTAAATTTATGGGATAAAACAATCATTTTTGTAATGTAGCACAATAAAAAAGATGATTAGACATGAAAGTGACAATCTATCATGAACAACTTGCTATTGCTTTCAAATACACAACAAAATCATCATGTATATTCTTTCTTCCTCCAGATTAATAGACACACAGACATATACACATATATGTAAATTTTTTCTATAAATACTTCTATTTATCAGTTCTTTTTCAGGATGAAGATAACATCTTCATTCCTAGTCTTTGTTCCTTTATAATAAATTTGATTATTTATAAAAGACAAAATAACTTAGTCAAAGCAGTTACTAAAATAAGATTTCTGTTTCTGTATGCAATGTTCTCTTAGTTCAGTAGTATCCCAACATAATCATAAACAACTTGTTTCAGCCATTACCTACTTGATGGAAAACCCTACAATTTCCAGTCTTTTGCCACCACAAAGAGAGCTGCTATACACATTTTAGAACATATATGTGCTTTACCTTTTCCTCCTAATTATCTTTGGAAACAGGAGAAATAATCGTATTTCTGGGTCAATAACTCTTTGGACATAATTCCAGATTGTGCTCCAAAATGTTTGGATCATTTTACAATTCCACAAACAATGAATTAGTGTTCCAATTTTTATACATCTTCTTTAACTTTTGTTACTTTCCTCTTCTATCATTTTAGCAAATCCGGTAGGTATAAAATATCTCAAAGGTTTTTTTAGTCTATATTTCTCTAGTCAATAATGATGTAGAGCATTGGAGTTATATCAAGGGAAAGATGAATTTTTATGTGGAGGGTTATGGATAATGAAGCTTGATAATAAAAAAATTAATTGGGGATTACATCAGACATGATATTTACACTTAAGTTTGTTAAGTCTTTCAAAAACAAGTGGACAACCTTTGATTTTTTTAAATAAAAAAATGCTATTTCCATTTTTGAGAATATAGAATATTTACTCCTTTTCCTTTGACATCTCTGACTGGTGGTGGTATTATTGGATTCTTCTTGAATTGAATCATAATGATTCAAAATGAATCATAAGCCCTAACATGATATATTCATCCACTCTTCTGAAGCAATCCTGGGGATGTTTGACTTCTGGTTATATGTATACATACATGGTACAAACTTGCTAAAGCATCAAGGAGCATAGCCAGATCTACAGAGATGTGTTCCAAATATTCTTAGAGTGACTCTATGTGGACTCCTGATTCTAGTATTTCAAATTGAAAGCCTACAACACCGCAAGAAATTAAAAAAATGACCTGAGCTATTAATTAGAGAAGGAGGTCGCTTTTGTTCCATTGATAAAGCAAATCCCTGATCCCTCTGGAAAGCCAACATATGTTGGTAATTAGGAGATACTAACACAACCTATAGTATCTTACAGGATAGGACACACATAATCTCAATGTGTAAATCAAATATCTTTGAGACACTGAAACTCCTTTGTAACTTATCTAGAAGAATAGAACAAAAGCCTAGAGCAACAGATGAAGAGCCAGGTTGGAAGTCTAAGTGAAATAAGATGCAGAATTCACTACAAAGGAAGATGTATAGATTACAGTAAATAATAGTTTGTTTCATGAAACTTCCCTACAAAACCAGCAATCGTTTATGGTGATAACATAACTGTGTGCCCTCTTTACCCTGTTGCATTGATATAATTGCCACTGGCTATCATCATAGATAACTTTCTAATTTCTAAATTTCTAATGAAGAGCTAGTCATCAGTGTTTGTAAAACCCCAATGAAACTGAAATGCTGTTAACAAAACTTTTACAGAATGAACCACTTGAAATGAACTTTCCCTTTTTACAGATGAAAAAAACTAACACATATAAGTAGTGGTTAAAGAACATGTCCACTGGGATTGTATATGGCAGAGCCAGGAATGAAGACAAAGTTTTCTATTTCTAGCATAAGAGCAATTCCTCTAGCTTTCAAGTCATTGAAGTATTGCTTTCTATTATCACAAACAAATAAACAAAATACAAACAAAAAGCTCAAATGCTATGTAATTGTTGTAGCTAATGTTTTTTTAATCTTAATTTATACCTTTTAAGTTATTCTAATTCAATCCTCTCTAGATGTGCACAGAATTAATTTGAGGAGCTCTAACAAATTTTGATTTATAAGCTACTGCACAGAGTATGAGCTGTCTCAACAAAGGCTTGTTAATGAAAACAAGCAAACACTCATTTGAATCCAATGGTGTCCTCATGCAAGGAACCTCAAATCTGAAAGTGAGAGCAACTGGATGGCTCCCAGATTGCTAGAACAGTTTACCTGGAGGGTTCTAGGTTATTGCTTGCTGTTCTTTACCTTTGCTTCCACTTCCTCAATCCCTGTCATAGACAGAGACCCCTTACTAATCCCAACACTGGGCATGCTATTTAATCTTGAGAAGTACACTTAACAAGCATATTCAGATATGTAGTTCTCAGGGGAAGCTGGGATAGATGTTATGTCTTCATAAATCAATTCCTTCAGTTAGATCAATCTCCATTATTTGTAATAACTCTAAAACACAGTTGTAGACTAAAGAGCACAGGTTCTGTTCATAGCCTTTGATACCTGGCTTACAGTGGTACACAAACTTGCAGAGATAATATTTCTTTGGGAAGTAGGAGAGGATTATTATTATTATTGTTCCCAAACATTCTATCTACCTCCCATTCTTCACATTATCCTTTTAAGCTCTCTCTACAATGGCAGTAACATATTGGTCAATTTGAGGTAAGTAAAATAGAACTAGGAATTATCTATTGGACATAAAGAGAATAAGTGTGTAAAGAAGGGTTTGAAAACTTTGGAACTCACATTTGGGGTAGTTCCCTTTCTCCCACTATAGTGAACTTCCTACTGTTTTTCTTACTAATACCAGGCTAAAAGTTTCCATTTCAGAAACATGGGACAGTTATTGAAAAGGCAAGGAGTTTGGAGATGGATTGAATTGTTAAATGAAGAGTTACATTGGATTAAGGGGAGTGAGGTGTAAGTAAGAATAGAATAGAAAGGGGGCAAGTAATAAAAAGCTTTAAAAGCCAAGCAGAGGATTTTCTAGTAGATCCTTTGGATAAAAGGGAGTCATTGGAGGGGAATGCTGTCACAGATCTACCTCTGAGAATATTTAGCCCATGTTACTTAATAGAATTTACTCCTTATTCCAAACAATTTAATTTTAGAGTAGAAATGTCCAAGATTAGGTGGATATTTGTGGATCTACATTATATATTAGTGGATATACATGTACCTTATAAACCACAAGTCAAAGAAATTATTGACTTTTTTTTGCTACTTATGACCTGCTCTAGGACAGCAGAGATCCATAAAATGCTTCATTTTCTTTGACTCTGCTATTTATGATCCTCAAGGATTTCCCAGTCCACTTTGTGATTACTTAACTATTCACACAAGTATCATATGCAAAAGAAAGGATTTGAATCTATGTTTTCTTGCCTCTGAAATCCTGTCTCTTAATGGGAACCTGGGTAAAATTAATTAAAGTTTACAGTCAGTAAGTCCAAAGGCTCATAAAGACACAAAAATGAGAGATGGAATGTTGGCTATAAGCAACATCTAATAGGCTAGTTTATTTGCAGCAAGAAGTGAATGAGAATTATGACCCATTTTCCTGAAGAAGTAGACTAGAATTATATTGTAAAGGACTATTTTGGACACTTTGCCTCACCTTCTTGGGCTTTATTTTCTTCATTAAAATAACAAATAAAACTAATATAAAACTTATAAGACAACGGAGCACACTTGTTCTTCTTGAATTAATGTAACTCTATAACCAAATGGAAAAGGGCAAAAAATATTTCCTAACTTGGGATAGAGCCCTTCCTTTGGAGATCAAACAGCTCATACTATGCCCTGAGGAATCTGGAATCCAGATACCCAGTCCAAGCAAGCTGGACTTGCCAGAAAAAAGGGAAGAACTTCTCATCAGTGTTGACAGCCATTCCCATGCCTAATTTAGAATTTGGACCAAAAATCCAGAGAGCAGATCTGAGAGGAATTGTGTTTTTTGATGAGCACAAATTGCCATTGACATCAGAAGAGAAAAACTCAGGGTATTGCCTTGAGCCTTACTCAGAAATGCAACCAACAGGGAGTCATTGGCTGTCGAGTCATAGATGTTGCCACATATATTTCAACTAAATCAGGAGTGTGCATTTGTAATCTACTGTGGAGAGGTAGCACATTTGTTTTCCAGAGTCCCGAAACCTCTAAAAGGATCACCAGGACTCATCAATTTTGTATGATGACTTGTCAACAGCAGATGCAATATTGATGTTACCCTTCATTATAATTCTCTGAATCAGAATCTCGCAGGTGAGAGAAATCAGTCTCTGTTTGGAAAAATGTTCACGGCAAATCAAGGCTAGCAGCATGGAGTGGTGCAAAGAATGTCAGGGCCACAAATCTGCCAATGTTTTCTTCGAGTCAACTTTTTGTTGTTTAGTTTTTTCAGGAATGTCAGACATTTTATGATCTTATTTGGGGTTTTCTTGGCAAAGATACTGACATAGTTTGCCATTTCCTTCTCCTACACATTTTACAGATGAGGAAACTGAGGCACACAGGGTTAAATGACTTCCCTGTCACACAGCTTAGTAAGTGTCTAAGTCCACATTTCAACTCAGGCCCCATGCTCTGTCCATTGTGCTTCCCCTGAATCAATTTAGGTAAGTCATTTAACAGAAATCCAACAAATGTCCTTCTATATGTTCCTTTTTGGGGGAACCACCTGCATCCCAAAGGAATAGCAAATTGGAAAGAGTAACATGATTCCTTATTTCTTGAAGGAACTGGAAATATTCTATTCTAAACAATCTCAGGCAAAGAATAGCTCTTTTATGATGGAATGTAAAGAAGAATTAAGAAGTCTGTTGATGAGAGAAAAGAAAAATCAGCATATAAAATTTGACCTGAAATTATACATCAAAAAATTAAGTTATTGGAAACTGGTCTCTCTTCTTGGTAAACAAGGACAAGAAATGGAAACATTGCCATATTTTATACTTATCAAATCCTTAGAGAGTTTGAGAAAAGCTCAAAGATCATTTTGGGTGGTAAACACAGTCATGAAATAAAAAAAAAAACCCAACTCTTGCTCTTTGGAAGGAAAGATATGGCAAATCTGTACAGCACACTTAAAAGCAGAGGCATTACATATTACCAACAAAAATCTGGTTAGTCAATGCTATGTTTTTCCCCAGTATCAATATGGCTTGAGAGTTGGACTGGAAGGAAAGCCAGTGCTACAGAATTGATCCTTTTAAAAAGTCATGCTGGAGAAGACTTTTGAGAGTCCCTGCAACCAGTCAATACTTCAAGAAATTAATTCAGATAAATCACCAAAAATTCAAATACTAAAGCCGAAACTTAAATACTTCAGCCACACAATAAAAAGGTAGGGTTTGTACAAGATCGTGATATTCAAAAGATTTGAGTATTCTGATATTTGGAATTAAAGGCAAAAGGAAAAGAGGATGGCAGAGGATAAAATGAATAGGTAATATCATGGGAACAAAGAACATGAACTTCGATGGACTTTCGGAGATAGTTGAAGATAGAAGAGTCTGGCATTGTAAAGTCCATGGAGTTACAATCATCATATATCATGAATGAATGAACAATAACCCTTTCTGGGATATGAAGGCCAACCAGTCTTTATTAACTCCTTTCCCAATATATTGTATTGCACCATACTGCACTATAGTATGTTTTTCTCTTCCTCCCCACCATCAGCAACCCTGGACATTGTTATGGGACTTAATGTTGCAACTGTAGAACCCAAAGTTCTTCACATTTGTCCTGTGTTACACCTTTAGGAATTTCTAGCCTTTCCATCCTCCTAGAATTCTTTTTATGTACTGTCCCTTCAGAAGAAATGGAGACTCCCATTGATCTACAGATTCAAGAACTGGAACTATGCAAGCCTCTAACTCCATGTTAACTGTTCTTTCCACTAGCATACAATGCCTCTCCATGCTTTAGTTTCCTTTCCTATATAGTCGAGGGGATGGATATGTGACCTTGGACAAGTAACTTAATTTCTTGGGGTCTTAGTTTTCTTCTATATGAAAAGAAAGGGTTGCCTAAATCATCTCTGAAGTCCCCTTTTGCTCTCAATCTTTGATCTCTTTGTTCCCCTCAAAGTTCATCCTCAAGGCTAATAGGCTCATCAACTGAATGATTCTAGATCAGAAATAATAGTTGTCCATAGCATCAGTCATAAAAAAACAGAGGGTCTGGACTCTTGCCTAAAAAGGACCAAATGACTTCATCATGCTTATTCTAAATAGACTTCTCTTTCAGTTATGAGTTACACCAGATTTACTTCTACGCTCCCTTCCAACTTTAAATTTCTGTGCTTATGAAATTTGGTGGAAACATGTAATGTATCCATTGAAAATTAATATTGCCATAACTGTGGTAATAGCCCCTTGTCTATCATTTGAGGCAAACAAACTATGGACATAAAACCTGAGAGAGAAAAAGATTGTTGGGCTAAATCATTTGTGTTCCTCCCTGGATAAGAGGAAACTACCAGGAAAATAACATTGTAAAAATAATAATGATTGAGTAGCTTGGGTGATTGTTACAGCTTATTTGGAAGATTGATTTCAGAGGGTTTTAAGGAATCAAATTCAATTCAGTCATAAAATTTGTACGATTGGGAATTTCTCAGCAAACTGTTTCAATATGTAAGGACATTGGCTTCTAAGTCTTGAGAAAGCAACAGTTGATAGATTTGCAGTAAGCATTGAGGTCAGGCATTTGTAACTGATGTATAATGGAAGATCCAGGTCATGTTACAATGCAGATACAATGAAAAATCTTAGCAATTAGCTTAGCAAAAAATCATTTTATTTTCCCAAATTTTATTGAATCTATCTGGTCAAATTTCTATGATAATATATGAATTTTTATGATCCTGTCACTGCTAGAGAACAAATTCAGGTAGCTTAGGTATATTGCACTTGACATGTGTTTGCAATTCCATGCAAAAATGAGGCTATGTCTTTATGTATATGCATTCATGATTGCTTATATACATATACATATATAGAGAGAAATATATATTTATGTGTATATGATGTGTATTCACACATTAATGCTTTTTTCCTCCACAGTGAAATGTTTTAAAAATAGGATCAATTCATCATATTAATTGGAACCATATTTATGTTGTCAATGTAAAGCACACATATGCCTTCTATCTTTTTTTTTCACCCACTGCTCTAATTGGTAAATTGGACCAATCTGAGCTATTTTACTTAATCTGACATCATACAAAATTCATGTTTGCTTTCATTTATATTCATAGTTTTCTTTCTGCATTGTCTTAGAAAATTTTCAAAAATGCAATTTTTAGAGGATTTGAATGTTGAGTTAAGAGGAAAAAGACAACAGTGTCCAATACAGAGGTTCCTTACTGACTCTTTCATATTTGATTTTTTTTTAATATCAGAGCCTGCTTTTTCCCCTGCCTTTCTTTTTTCCTCACTGAACCATCTCTATTAATAAAGAAAAAGTCAAGCAAATAGCATTGATGGTATAAGTAATATTCCTTCTATTGTTTCTAAAATCAATGGGGTAGAATGTTTCCTGAGGTGCTTGTCAAAGACATTACTCCACCAAATCTCACCCCTGGACTGTTATGTCACTGGTATTGGGATCTTCCAATACTGAAGGTCCATGACAAAATTCAGAATTGGCAGATAATCTGCAATTTACATTTTCATAGAGTGTATGTACTCTCATAGAGTTTCCTGGGACACATCATATAAAACATTACCAAGATGATAATGGTTCTAAGGATAAAACAATGTAAAGTTTCAAGTTCTGGCATAATAGGAATTCTGTTTAAATCTTGAATCCTGATGGACATTATTTGTATGTTTTCTCATTGGTAAAATAAAAGGTTTGGATGATATTTCTTTATCTATGATCCATGCCTATATCTTTGACCCAAATATTTTATCTGAATGGACCAAATCACTCCTAGGTAGATAGTTATCAGCAATGCAATTGGGATGGGAAATGAGAATATGGAAGTAGGATTTATCTGATTTCCTTTCTTATGAGGGCAGTCTGTTTGCTAATAAATACTCCTGACTATTAAACCCTTTGGATAACTTGAAGATATCCTGTAGGCACTAACATAAAATTAAATTCTTTGTGGGACTAAAAAGGATCAAAATAAAATGCCCTTAGAAAAATTATTCTAGAGAAGAAAAAGTCAAACTACTCCAATATCTTTGCCAAAAAAACTCCAAATGGGGTCACAAAGAATCAGATATGACCAAAATGAATGAACAATAGCAATAGAAAAATTATGCAAAATTAAGACAACTCTGAGATACCACTACACACCTGTCAGATTGGCTAAAATGACAGGAAATGATAATGATAGCTGTTGGAGGGGATGTGGGAAAACTGGGACACTGATACATTGTTGGTGGAACTGTGAACGGATCCAACCATTCTGGAGAGCAATTTGGAGCTATGCTCAAAGAGTTATCAAACAGTGCATACCCTTTGACCCAGCAGTGTTTCTACTGGACCTATATCCCAAAGAGATTTTGAAGGAGGGAAAGGCACCCACATGTGCAAAAATGTTTGTGGCAGCCCTTTTTGTAGTGGCAAGAAACTGGAAATTGAAAAGATGCCCATCAATTGGAGAATGGCTGAATAAATTATGGTATATGAATGTTATGGAATATTATTGTTCTGTAAGAAATGACCAACAGGAGGATTTCAGAGAGGATTGGAGAGACTTGCATGAACTGATGCTGAGTGAAATCAGCAGTACCAGGAGAACATTATACACAGCAACAAGACTATATGATGATCAATTTTGATGGACATGGTTCTCTTCAACAATGATGTGATTCAAACCAGTTGTGCTGCGATGAAGATAGTCATATACATCCAGAGAGAGGCCTGTGGGAACTGAGAGTGAACCACAACACAGCATTTTAACGCTTTCTGTGAATATTTCCATGCATTCTGTTTTCCTTCTTAGGTTGTTTTTTTTTCTTCTTCTCTTTCTAGATCTGATGTTTCTTGTGCAGTAAGATAACTGTATAGATATGTATACATGTATTGCACTTGTCATATAATTTATCCTATCTAGCATGTATTAGATTACCTGTCATCTAGGGGTGGGGAGCGGGGGGAGGGAAAGGAAAAGCTTGGGAAAAAAAGTTTTTTTTGCAAAGGTCAATGTTGAAAGGTCACTCATATGTTTTGCAAATAAAAAGCTTTATTAAAAAAAAAAAGAAAAATTATGCAAGCCAGTTTGTAATTCAGATTAAAATTGGGTACCAGTTTTACAAATAACTTTAGCAGATGTTACTTGTCTCTTTTTCTTACTTCTTTCTGGTCTTTGAAAAATAAAATTAATTTTTCCATAAATATTTTTGTGACACTAACATTTCTTTACAGAGAAGACACAAATATTTGCAAGGACAAAATATTATAGTGTGAATAATGTTCTATTTATATATCATGGAAAAATAGATAATATAGATTTTGCAGTTGGAAAAAAGACTGGGCTTAATAGGAGTAATCCAGTTTTTTAAATTGTCTAAGGTGGAGAAGTTCTCAGAAAACATTTACTTTCTTCATTTTCAATGAAGATGGATTGATTGTGGCCTCTTGGAAGCTTTCTCTCGAGTTTTTCTTAGACTTTCTCTGACTCCTTTTGCTAGTGTTTTCTTTTTCTGATGAGAAAGCTCAAGGAATTTATTCCAGATTTATTGCAAGGAATTTATTCATTCTGTTTAAGCTATAATTTCAATGAATTCCAGAAACAAGGATCCAATGGAATCATTGGAAATATATTTTTATTGCTTTCTGCTAAATTCCTGAAGGTATTTTGTTTTGTTTTGTTTTATTTTATAAAACAAACATGCAAGCTGCAGCTTCCACTTCTTTCTTCATTGTCTGATGAACCTTAGCTCTGATACTCCTTATGGGCATTTATCTTTTCCAATTGAGTAGAAGGAGTACAAATTTCTTTTAGCTAACTTACACAGACACACAAAGAGACAGAGAGAGAGAGGGAAAGAGATGGAGGAAGGGAGGGAGGGAAGAAAGAAGGGAGAGGGATAAAAGAGATATCTCTTTCTATTTAGATATAAATATATGTTATATATATATATTTATTTCTATGTATATACATAAATAAGATAGATTTTCATTTTTAAATAAATGAAAATAGGATTATGTTCACTATATTGACTCCCTGTTACCAATGTAGGGGGAATGAAAAATAAATCAACCACTAAAAAATAAAATACAAATCTTCCAGGAACTATTTATAAAAATAAAGATATTATTTTTATTAAAAATATTAAAAACCATCAATAAAATAAAGCATTAACTTATTATTTTGCCCAACATCTAGAATAAAAGATAGAATATTTAAGCAACAAAGAAAACAAAATAACAGAAAAGCCCTAAAAAACCAAAACAAAACAATTTTTTTCCATTTAAAACTATGACATTTAGAGTTGGAGGGGACCTCAGAAATTGTAGAATCAAATCACACTTTTTATAGAAGAGCAAGTTAAAATACTGAGGGGTAAAGAGATTTGCCTATGGTGAAAGTAGTTTTTTTTTTTTTTTAATTGGGTTAATTCCCATTTGGATGAACAAATAGAGAGTGCATATGTGTATGCATGCATATACTTGCAATGCAAATATATTAATATATTTATGTTTATATAAGTGTATATTCAAATGCACCTATATATTTATGTAAATATACAGATGTGTATTTGTGTAATCTTATGTTACACATACATGTAACACACATACATATATAGCAATTGATATGCCTTTATATAACTGTACAAATACAAAGATACATCTACATAGATTGATCAGATAGATGATACCTATCATATCTACCTACAGGCTTGTGAGAAGGTCCTGACATATGTGTAGGTTCATGCATGTACCCTCATTTATATACAGATCATACAAACATACACACATGTATACACACAACTTTCAGAATCTCGTTTTCACCATGCAGTTAGAATTTTACCAAAAAAGGAAAATGAGACTAAGGCAATTGCCCAAGATCACCTAGATGAGGAAATTCAACCCAAGAAAGGGTAAGTCACTTCCCTTATTGCATAGAAGGAATTAACGGCTTCCACTTGCATCTTCTCTGATGGATCTAAGCTTTTGAACTGCTGAACAGTTGTCGCTTCAGATTATTACAACTTGGGAAAGTCCTTAGCTTAAAGAGACCAAGGTCTCCCATTACATCCTGGACCACTGCCAGTCATCCTGATCTATGTCTTGCTGCTAGACTCTGATAATCCTAGAGGAAAGAGTTGGGCTGATGACTTTGCACAGCTCTGTCCCACTTGCAAATGAAGACATCATTTTCACTGGTCCTCTTTGAGAATGAGGGATGAACAACTATTATGCTCCTACAGTCATTCCTAGGGGAAGCATGTCTTAAAGACAAAGGGCTTGCCAACATCAAAAGTAATCACTGGCAAACAGCTGCTGAGAGGAGATATGTCCCAATCTCTGCACATAGCAGCATCAGCCACAGCTCAGGGAAGCAGCTCTTATCATGATGAGACCTGACAACTTTCCCTGTAGGTGCTGCAACCTCCAAGTCCTCAGTACCCATACCATGGAAAAAAGAAACTCTTCACACCCAGGCCCTTGAAACTGTCATATCAACATCAGAAACCAATATGGTTTCATAAATGGAAACAATTTTAATGAAGATGCATTAATTACCAGATGCTTTGCCACGTACCCTAAGGACCATGAAGCTTTTTCATCTGACTTGAAGCTGAAACTCCCTTGTGTGTTTTCTTCCTTCATTCAAGGAAGAACTTGTCAAGTTCAGAGGTGGTCTTGTTTTAATTTGTATATCTATAACACTTAACACAGAGCTTTGTAAGTGATAAGAGCTTAATAACTGCTCATTCATTCCTTTATTCTCTGCTGATTTTGAGGTCAGCATTATATGTTCTTTCTTTCCATCCTTTCCCTACTCTTGTACTATTTAACAAATGTCTCTGAGGCAGAAGATGACCCACTAACATCTAATCATATTCTTGAGTTTTTCATTAACATTCAAGAAAGAAATGAGTGTCTGCATCAAGGGATACAGACAAAATAACCAGAAATCTCAGTAAATTCCAGAGCTTAACAATATGAAGAAAGGCAGAAGAAAGGCTTTTTTTCGCCTTTATCTCAAATATGGTTCAATTAGAAACAAAATCAATGATCACTTAGAAGCAAAGAATCAGAAAATCTTAGTATTGAAAGGATTTGGAAACCCATATAGGTGGTATGACTTACTTAGGTCATTCAGGTCATTATTGACTGAGCGGGGACTTATGCAACTTAGCCAAAGTCTTCAAAGTACTTAATATTGACTGGTACGCATCTTATTGATTGAGTGCAGTTGAGCACATTGAGATGTTCATTAATTCTTTCAGATCATTAGGGGACATTTATACTTTCTTACTTTGTTGCAGTAAGTAGTTCCCCAGCGATTAAAGCATTTAATGATGTGCTTACATCCCTTAAACAGGACAATAATCATTGAGTAAATGAGAAATGTATAGCATTAAGAAAGGGAGTGTCGGAAAAAGAGTGACTTACCAATTTGTTCACCTTACATTTGTGTGAAATATATCTACATCTTAAACATAAGATGAACGTAAATACATTATATGGTTTGAAAATGTATGGATACATGCCCAAACATATATACAAATGATGCATACCCATATACACACATACCTAATCTACATATATAACTTATATTTTCACCATGTATATTAAATTACACACATAAAACACATATGCTATATAAATTTATATTAAATATGCCATATATTCAATAAATATTTATTACATTTACACTTGAGTAAGCATTGTGTTAAGATCTACTATTAAAAAGAAAAAAAATGAATTCCTTCTCAATAACTGAAATTTTACTACTAGTAGCATAACAGTTATTAAGCCTTGGAGGGAGGTTTCTGAATTTATGATGTCATTGGTTCAGTGAGTTTTCATCTGCCAATGGAGATGAGTGACTCTTTTGCATATTCTTACATGTAAGACACTGAAAATGTAATGATTTTCCCATGATCACATGGTTAAAAATGATCAGAGGCAAGATTTAAAGTGAAGTCTTCTTGACTCTGAGGTGATTTCCCTATCAATTCTGCCCCAATGCCGCTCTTATAGATAAATATCACAAAAGGAAATTGAGAGAGAGAAGCACTAACAATTGTGGGAATTAGGGATATGTTTACAATGGAAATAACTCCTAAGAATCCTTCAGGAAAGCTTACATGCTCAAAGGAGAAGAGAGAGGAGAACATTCCAGGTATAAGGGAACCATTTATGCTAATACAAGAGATTGGAGAGGAAAAGTTAAATTCAGGGGATAGGTAGTTGTCCATCTTAACTATATCTACATATCTTCAAGACATAAAACTTCTGAAGGGGAATTTCATGAAATAACTATAAAGATGAAGAAAGATAAATAAAGATTAATAAAGAAAAATAAAGAATTTTGTGTAGTTAAATATAGCAGATTTAAATGCCTAATTCAATATTTTGTATTTTATCCTTTAGATTTAAGGAATGGCTAAATATCCTGAAGCTAGGGAGTGACATGATTCAATATACATATATTTGAACCAATTATTCTCATAAGTCCAAGCCCAGTAATCTACCTATATTGTTATTACTAAAAACTCATACTCTTGCTACTATGGAAATAATTTGACACGTTTTAAAAAAGAGATTAGAAAGGGAACAGACTAGAAGTCAGTTGAATTATTAGAAAATGATTATAGTTATCTAGGCCATGGGTGTTGAGGGAAAAAAGAATAATAATTGACATTTACATAGTATTTGCAATAAACACTTTATACATATTGCTTCATTTAGTCCAAACACATAATAGAATTTACTGGTAATCTCATTTCAAAGATAGTAAAGCCAAAGTTCAGAAAGGCTAAATATTTTGACTATGATCAAATAAGACAATATTTGGAAAGCTTTTAGGACAGTGCCTGGTAAGAGGAGGCATTTAATAAACACATTCCCTTCCTCTCCTCCTTCCATTAAGTATTAGACTAAATATTAGAGGACAGATTTGAACTCATGTTTCCTCTGACTCCAAGCCCACTGCTCTGCCTACACTCTCAATTATGTCCACTATAAACCAGGTAGATAGACATAAGCTGAAAAGAGGGAAGTAATGTCAGAAAATTTACAGTCGGAAATGATAAGGCATGGAAACTCATTAATATAAGAGTAAACTGAGGGAGAAAAAAGTAAAAGAGGAATCTGGGATTATGAAGCTCAGTGAATAGGACACTGGGATACATAAACAAGGAAGCTTGGATAAAATTAAGGTATAGAGAAAGGAGATAAGTCTCATTTCCTACAATAAACTTGAAAAGATGGGGTCTCCAGGAAATATACAAATGACATGACATTCAGGACTTTAGTTCAGGAAAGTGACTGGAATGAATATAGAAAATTTAGACTTACTGGATAGAAGGGATAATTGAATCAATGAAAATCCATGAAATCAATAGATTAAATTTTATAAGAGAGAAGAGGGGATAGGGTTTGGGTAAAAATCCAGCAATAGCAACAAATGAAAAGCAGTAATCTAGCCAGACAATCAACAAGCATCAATTAAGTACCTACTATTTCCCATGCATTGTACTAAATGTTAGAAATATAAGGAATAGTCAAAGAAAGTCTTTGTTCTCAAAAACATTTTATTTCAATGGTGGAGAGATCATGCAAACAATGATGTAAAAACAAGAAATGTACAGGATAAAACTGAGATACAGGGAAATCAGTACATTAAGAAGAATCAGGAAGTGTTTCTTATAAAAGGAGGGGGAGGAAAATTGTGAGAAAATTTTGCCATGGAATCTAAAGGAAGTGAGAGGTTCTAGGTGAATAGAAGGGTCAGCTGTGTGAAAACCTACTGAGATGTGAAAAAAGATGAGGACAGTATGAAAGCCTTCAAATCTCTAAGGTGAAACATTAATAGTAATGTTGGAGAGAACCATTTTAGTCAAATGGGTTCATAAATCTGATTACAAGAGAATTAAGGGGAGAACATGCATGAGGATGTATAGACAATTCTTTCTAGTATATTGGTGAAGAAAGAGATGTACAATTAAAATCAAGGGGAAGGAAAATCTAAATATTGTTATTTTTAAGAGATTGGGCTGATCTAAGCAAGTTCATAAGAATATGGAAGGAGTCTGTAATGAGACAATGATCAAAGATTCAGTTCATTTCACTTCAATTTAGCAATCATTATTAAATAGTTGCTATATGTCAGAAATTTTGCTAGATCCTGAGGTTAGAAAGACAGAATAAGAATCCCTGATGTGAAAAAGCTTAAACTTTTTAGAGGCAACAAAATTTAGCTTCCTCCACCTATTATACATTAGTAATTAATTATGTGATATAATTAATACATGGAACGTTGTTAAGGAAACTTCCTCTTTCTATGAAGGGCATTTCTTTCTCTAATTGCTTTTTTATTTTTGAAAGTTTTATAGGGCACTGAAAGATTAATTTGTCCAGAATCAAGGAGTGAGTATGTGTCAGATGTGGGACTTGAATCAAAATTTTCCTGGCTTTGAGGCCATTTCATTATTACTGAGATATCTGTGTCACAGTATCTATGAGAATCTATAGAATTGTGCATAAACAGAAACACAACCACTTATGTTCAAGTGTGTGTAAGTGTGTGCAGGTGCATGTGTGTAGATGTATGTATCTCAGATAATTCTTACCAAATTTGAACTGAAAGTCTTTCTGCCTTAAGGAGCCTGGAGGATGTTCTCCTGTATTACATCCCTGCCAGGATGAGCACTGGAGTAAGCTTCGGTGAAGGTTAAGTGACATCTTGAAATTAAAACTCATTCAACCTTCAGGTCAGTGAGAGCAGAACTGGAGTTGGGCCAGTGAGCTTCCTGGTCCCACTCAACAACAGCTGCTGATGTCATGCTTTGTCGCTTGTTAAGAGGGAGCAGCATTTGCTGAAGACAAGTAGATAGTGATCACCAGGCAGCTTGAAAATTAACTGCCCTGCGTGTCCTTCGCAGATGCTCTCTTAATGTTCCAATGAGTGCCCACCTAGAATTCTGAAAAGGACGCCAACGATTCTAATCCTATATTGAGCAGCATAGGAAACAGGAGGAGCACTTGACTGACGGATATAAAAATGTCTCTGATACATGGCTTCACCTGAATAGAACTGTGGTACATGACAACTATTTTCAAGGTGAAATTGTGTAGTCTACTGAATCTGTGTTATAGTCAGTCTCAAGTTCCAAACTCATCTTTCACTTGTGGTAATTATAGTCATTATCTGGTATTCACTAACTTGGAGATATCTATCTATCAATTCATCTATCTATCTATCTATCTATCTATCTATCTATCTATATTTCTATCTATCTACCTATCTTTTTATTCACCCATCCATCCATTTGCCTATCTTTACCTATCTATCTGTGTATTAGTTATTTGTCTTTCTATATATTCATCCATCTATCAATCCATTCATCCATCCATCTATCCATCATCTATTTATATATCTATCTATATTTCTATTCATCCAACCATCCATCTACCTATCCATACTTATCTATCTAATGTATCAGTTGTTTGTCTTCCTATCTATTCATCCATCTTTCTATCTATTCATCCATCTATCTATGCCTATCTATTTATGCATCTGTTGTCTGTCTATCTATATCTATCTATCTACTTATCTATTTATTTGTTATCTATCTATATATCTCTCTATCTAAACATCTACATTTATTTACATATGATTATTTATTAAATTGGTTTGCTTTTTAATTCTAGGTATTTTATTTTAAGCCTTTAAAGCCATTTTTCTAAGGTGGTGTTCATATGTTTCACCAGAAGCATAAAAATAAACAAATAAATAGATTAAGATTTCTTGCTCTAGAAGAAAATGGTCAACTAGGATTCCATTGGAAATCTTCAGAGTCTTCTCATCTACTTCAATTCAAGCCAGTGCCACCATTAACCATCCTGGGAATTGTCCTGTCTTTGTTTTAAAGGGCAACATTAATCTTGACAGATTACTGTACTTATTCCTTTAGAGTAAGTACTGTTCTTTCAAAGAAGGTTATTATGCTAGACCTTTTGTACAAGTCAGGGATCAGGGAGGAAATCGAGTGCTACTCTATTGCAAAGAACCATTTAGGAATGAATTTACAGGGTCACTTCACATATCTTCCAGTACGCATGGAATGCATATATCTTTCCTGGTATAGAAGTTTCTCCCTTTATGGATCAAAACTTTTTTTTAACCAATTAAGTTTGAAATATTGAGGATCATAAATTTAAAACTGGAAATAATCTTAACCCTAATTTCTTGTTTTAAGGATGATATAAGTAAGGCTCAGAAAAGTAGAAATAATTTTTCAGTGTAATAAACTTGATAATAGGTAAATTCAGGAATTATAACCAGCGAGTAAGAGAGAAGAAAGGGAAAAAAATGATAAAGTTTCTGCTATATTGTAAGGACTATGCTATATGTATTTGTATATACTTGTACATATATATATATATATATACACACACATGCATGCATAATAGATATACATATATATATATATACATATGGCCCCCAAAAATGTATGCCATTTTTTCCTCTCACAACTCTGATTTTATAGTTCAGGAAACTGAGGCAAATAGCAGTTAAGTGACTTGCTCAATGCAATTCCAGAAGCTGAATTTGTTCTAAGATCTTCCTAACTCCAGCACCTGCAGTCTATGCAGTGAGCTATTAGTTGCCTCTAAATTATCTCCTCTCACCATTTTTAATACTTTCAACTACATACATCTGTCAAGTAAAATGAAAATAAATTAAAACAGCAGCATGAAAACCTTGAAGTTGAGACTGTGCCCCCTGCATCCCAAGAGCAGAATACACATTTTTCACATGAAATGAAAAATGGAAAAAAAAAATAGGTTTGGAAAATGAACAATGAAAATCATCTGATCACAAAAAGTTATGAAGATGACAGGGAAGTGCAAAACACAAACTCAGAAAAAAATTACCATAACCAAAATGCAACATGTAAAGCTTCAAAGAAAAATATGAAGTCATTTGACCCCCCAAATTCCTAGAAGGATTAAAAAAATAAAATAATAGAGGTAGAGGAAAAATTAGTAAACTAAATGAGAGTGATGGAAGAAAAGCATGAAAAAAAATCAACAACTTGATAAAAAAGGCATAAAAATATTGAAAAAAAGCACCTTAAAATAGTGGAGAATGCTAGGGGTAGAGCCAAGATATTCCAAGATTGAAGCCAGGAACCTCCTTAGGCTCTCCCAGTTTCCCTTAAAAGCCACATGAAACCAAGGCTCTGAACAGAATCTGATGGGATGAAATCACTCTCCAGCTCAAACTAGATTGGAAGGACTTCTCACTGTGCTAAAGGAATGCTCAGCCCGGCTCAGAGGGAGGCTGGGAAAGCAAAGGAGAGGGTCTTAAACACAGCAGATCAACCACTGAGACCCTCAGTCCTGGCCGAGCCATTGGGCACACTCCAGGTCAAGCCTAGAAGGCAAATTCAGAGAACTCCAACTGTCTCCTAGAATGAAGAGGTCAAGCTACCTCTTGAGCAAACCATCACAAGGGGAACTTGTGCTCAAGGTAAGACTCAGAGGTGCCCAGGAAGCTTGGGAAGATGTGCCCTTCACCTCAGGGGCAGAGTGCAACGTAAAAAGTAACAAAAGAGAAAATACACAAAAAGGAAAGGAAAGGAAAGGAAATGAGTGAGGAAAAACAAAAACAAAAACAAAAAAACCTTATCCCTAGAAAGCTACTATGGTGATAAGGAAGAGCAATACACCAACTCAGATAAGGACAAAATGTCAAAGAAATATCAGTGATAAGAATTCGGTCTCAAGCCCAAGAGGCTTCTTGGAAGTGCTCATAAAAGTTTTTAAAAAGAAAATAAGAGACGCAGAAGAAAAAGTGAGAAGAGAAATGAGAAATACAGCATGGAAAAGGCAGGAAAAAATTGACTGATGAAAACAATTCCTTAAAAACACATTCAGCCAAATAAAAAAATCCACTAAAGAAAAAACAACAACAACAACAACAACAACACCTTGGAAAATAGAATTATTCAAATGGAGAAAGATAAATGAAGAAAATCCCACATGAAAAAATTGTAACTGAGTAAATGGAAGCTCATGACTCTAAGAAACATTAAGAACCATTCAAAAAATGTAAAAAGAAGATAAAAGGAAGAAAATGTAAAATATCTCATTGGAAAGACAGCCAACCTGGAAAATAGATCCAGGAGAGAAAATTTGAAACTATTGGTTTACCTGAAGGCCATGAACAAAAAACAAAAACAAAAACAAGAAAACCTCCATAATGTTGTTCAAGAGATCATCGAGGAAAACTGCCATGATATACTAGAACCAGAGGGGGAGATAGTCATTGAAAGAATCCATTGATCAACTCTGGAAACAGATCCTAGAAAAGCTGGATATGGTAGATCCCTGGAGAAAAGTGAATAGGGACAAAACGGAATATACCTTTTTTCTCTCAGTATATGATACTTACGCAAAAATTGACCATTGTATTAGGGCATAAAAAAACCTTACAATCAAATTTAGAAAGACACTTATACTAAATGCTTCCTTTTCATACCACAATGCAGTAAAGAATTTATATTCAATAAAGAGCCAGGGAGAGAAAGAGAGAGACTGAAAATCAATTGGAAATTAAATAATCTAATTCTAAATAACTAGTAGGTCAAAAAATAAATCATAGAAACAATATGTGATATCATCCAAGAGAATGACAATAATGAGACAACATAACAAAATTTATGGGATGCAGCCAATTCGGTTCTAAGGGGAAATTTTATGTTTAAATAGTTACATGAATAAAACGAGCAAGAGGAGATCAGTGAATCAGGCATGCAACAAAAAAGCTAGAAAAAGAATGAAATAAAACTCCCTAAATAAATACTCACTTAGAAATTCTGAAACTCAAAGGAACGATTAATAAAATGAAACTAAGAATACTACTGAACAAATTAAAAAGTAAAAATTGCTTTTATGAAAATGAAAAGATAAATTGTTTGTTGATTTGATTAGAAAAAGAAAAAAATTCACATTACCACCATCAAAAATTAGATGGGAGAACTTATCACAATGAAAAAGAAATTAAAGCAATAATTAGGAGCTATTTTGCCCAACTGAATGCCAGCATGTCCATCATTTAATTGGAATGAATGAATACTTATAAAACATAAATTGTCCAGATTAACAGAAGAGGAAATATATTTCTTAAATAGTCCTACTTTAGAAAAAGAAACTGAGTAAACCATCAATGAACACTTTAATAAAAAAGTCTTCAGGGCCAAATGGATTTAGAAGTTAAATCTACCATATATTTAAATAATAATTAATTCCAACATTATGTAAATTATTTAGGAAAATAGGTAAAGAAGGAGTCTTGGCAAATTGCTTATATGATGCTAATATAATACTGATTCCTAAACCACAAAGAACTAAAACAGACAAAGAAAATTATATAACTCCCTAAGGAATATTGATGCTAAAATTTTAAATAAGATATTAGCAAAGAAATGACAACAACTCATCAGCAAATAATATGCTATGATCAAGTGATATTTATACCAGGAATACAGGGCTGGTTCAATCTCAAGAAAAGTATTGCCATAATTGACCATATCAATAACAAAACCAACAGAAATCATATGGTAATCTCAGTAGATACAGGAAAAACTTTTGACAAAATACAGTATCCATTCCTATCAAAAACACTAGAGAGCATAGAGACAAAGGGATTTTTCCTTAAAACAATAAGCAGCATCTAACTAAAATCACCAGCAAGCATTATTTGTAATGGAAAGAAGCTGTAGGAATTCCCAATAAGATCAGGAGTGAAACAACAATGCCCATTATCATCATGATTCAATATTGTACTAAAAAGTTGAATTTAACAACAAGAAAAGAAAAAAAGCAATTAAAGGAATTAGAATGGGCAACAAGAATATAAAACTATCACTCTTTGCAGGTGATATGATGATATACTTCATAAA
The DNA here is from genome assembly GCA_023553655.1 of Myrmecobius fasciatus. Lineage (NCBI taxonomy): Eukaryota > Metazoa > Chordata > Mammalia > Dasyuromorphia > Myrmecobiidae > Myrmecobius > Myrmecobius fasciatus. The sequence goes on along the minus strand of JAJPUD010007530.1, from coordinate 53,530 downwards.
TCCTAAAAAAAATCATCACTAAACCAATTCAAAACAATTCCCAGCTTTAGAAAAGTTGCAGAATATAAAATAAACCCACACAAATCATCAGCATTTTTATATATTTTTGGTAAAGCCCATCAGAAAGAGATAGAGAAAATACATTAAAAATAATTGTAGACAAAACAAAATATTTGTGTGTCCTCCAACCAAGGCAAACCCAGAAAATGTTAGTCTACCTCTACCAGACTTAAAACTCTACTAGTCATCAAAACAATTTGCCATTGGATAAGAAATGGAATGGTAGTTCAGTGAAATAGGTTAGATACACATGAAACAATAAATGATTATTATAATCTAATATTTGATAAACTTTTACACTCCAGCTTCTGGGATAAAATCTAAATATTTCACAAAAATTGCTGGGATAACTGGAAAATAACATGTCCAAAAAATGTTAGTCCTATTTCTTCCACCCGAAATCAAAATAAGGTCAAAATAGGTACATGGATGATTCCATAAGCAAATTTGGAGAGCATAAAATGTAAAATGGAAAACTTTGATTATATTAAATTTTATTTTTTTTTAAAATTTATTTTATTTGCATAACATATGTGTGAGTAATTCTTCAACAATAACCCTTACATAGCTTTCCGTTACAAATTTTTCCCCCCAACTCCCCACTCCTCCCCTAGATGGCAGGATATCCACTACATGTTAATTATGATAAATATTGGCAAATCGAATATATGTATACATATTTCCAAACTTATCATTGTTGTGCAAGAAAAATCTTATCTACACAAATGATACAACAGATAAAGGAAACACAATGTAAGCAAACATCAATCAAGGAGTATGAGAATGTTATGTTATGGTCCACATTTCACATCCCTCTCTCTGGGTGTATATGGCTTTCTGGAGTGAACAATTGGAGGTGGTTTGAAACATTTCATTGTTGAAGAGAGCCATGTCCATCAGAATTGATCGTCATATAGTACTGTTGTTGCTGTGTATAATGATCTCCTGGTTCTGCTCATTTCACTCAGCATCAGTTCATGTAAGTCTCTCCAGGCCTCTCTGAAATCATCTTGCTGGTCATTTCTTACACAACAATAGTATTCCATAATATTCACATACCATAATTTATTCAGCCATTCTCAAATTGAAGGGCATCTATTCAATTTCCAGTTTCTAGCCACTACAAAAAGGGCTGCCAGAAACATTCTTGCACATGTGGGGCCTTTTCCTTCTTTTATGATTTCTTTGGGATATAAGCCCAATAGAAATGCTGCTGGGTCAAAGGGTATGCACAGTTTGATAACTTTTT
>JAJPUD010007530.1:17168-28752 GCA_023553655.1 Myrmecobius fasciatus | reverse complement strand
AGAGAAGAAAAAGAGATTAAAGGAATTAGAGTAGGTCATGAGGAAACCAAATTATCACTCTTTGCAGATGATATGATGGTCTACTTAGAGAACCCTAGAGAATCAACTAAAAAACTATTAGAATTAATCCACAACTTTAGCAAAGTTGCAGGATACAAAATAAATCCACATAAATCATCAGCATTTTTATACATCACCAACAAAATGCAACAGCAAGAGATACAAAGAGAAATTCCATTCAAAATAACTATCGATAGTATAAAATATTTGGGAATATATCTGCCAAGGGAAAGTCAGGATCTATATGAGCAAAACTACAAAACACTCTCCACACAAATAAAGTCAGATCTAAACAATTGGAAAAACATCAAGTGCTCTTGGATAGGTCGAGCGAATATAATAAAGATGGCAATACTACCTAAACTAATCTATCTATTTAGTGCTATACCAATCAAACTCCCAAGAGATTATTTAACTGAACTAGAAAAAATAACAACAAAATTCATCTGGAAAAACAAAAGGTCAAGAATTTCAAGGGAATTAATGAAAAAAAAATTCAAATGAGGGTGGCCTAGCTGCACTAGATCTAAAACTATATTATAAAGCAGTGGTCACCAAAACCATTTGGTACTGCATAAGAAATAGAGTAGTGGATCAGTGGAATAGGTTAGGTTCACAGGAAAAAATACTCAATGACAATTGTAATCTAGTGTTTGATAAACCCAAAGACCCCAGTTTTTGGCATAAAAACTCACTATTTGACAAAAACTGCTGGGATAATTGGAAACTAGTATGGAAGAAGTTAGGCATTGACCCACACCTAACACCATATACCAAGATAAGATCAAAATGGATTCATGATCTAGGCATAAAGAATGATATTATAAACAAATTAGAACAATGTAGGATGGTTTACCTCCCAGACCTGTGGAGGGGGAAGGAATTTGTGACCAAAGAAGAACTAGAGGTCATCATTAATCACAAAATAGATACGTTTGACTATATCAAGTTAAAAAGTTTTTGTACAAACAAAATGAATGCAGACAAGATTAGAAGGGTAGCAGTAAACTGGGAAAATATTTTTACATCCAAAGGTTCTGATAAAGGCCTCATTTCTAAAATATATCTAGAATTGACTCAAATATATAAGAATTCAAGCCATTCTCCAATTTATAAATGGTCAAAAGATATGAACAGACAATTTTCAGACGAAGAAATTGAAACTATTTCCGGTCACATGAAAAGGTGCTCCAAGTCACTATTGATCAGGGAAATGCAAATTAAGACAACTCTGAGATACCACTACACACCTGTCAGATTGGCTAAAATGACAGGAAATGATAATGATAACTGTTGGAGGGGATGTGGGAAAACTGGGACACTGATACATTGTTGGTGGAACTGTGAATGGATCCAACCATTCTGGAGAGCAATTTGGAGCTATGTTCAAAAAGTTATCAAACAGTGCATACCCTTTGACCCAGCAGCATTTCTATTGGGCTTATATCCCAAAGAAATCATAAAGGAAGGAAAGGGCCCCACATGTGCAAGAATGTTTGTGGCAGCCCTTTTTGTAGTGGCAAGAAATTCGAAATTGAAAATATGCCCATCAATTGGAGAATGGCTGAATAAATTATGGTATATGAATGTTATGGATTATTATTGTTCTGTAAGAAATGACCAACAGGAGGATTTCAGAGAGGATTTGAGAGACTTGCATGAACTGATGCTGAGTGAAATCAGCAGTACCAGGAGAACATTATACACAGCAACAAGACTTTGCATTCCTCCATTTCATTGACATTATCAAATTTATTGGGATAAAGTTGGGCAAAGAAACCCCTAATTATTACTCTAATATCCTCTTCATTGGAGGAAAGTTCTTCCTTATCATTTTTGAGACTAACAATTTGATTTTCCTCTTTCCTTTTTCTAATGAAATTAACTAAAGGCTTATCTATTTTGTTGTTTTTTTCATAAAACCAACTCAGTTTTATTTATTAATTTGATAGTTATCTTATTTTCAATTTTATTGATCTCCCCTTTAATTTTCAGAATTTCCAATTTGGTATTTAATTGTGGGTTTTTAATTTGGTCTTTTTCTAGCTTTTTTAATAGTAAGCTCAGTTCATTGATCTTCTCTTTCTCTGTTTTGTGCAAGTAAGCATCTTGAGATATAAAGTTATCCCTTATAACTGCTTTAGCCGTGTCCCACAAATTTTGGTATGTTGTTTCATTATTGTAATTCTCCTGGATGAAATTATCAATTGTGTCTATAATTTGCTCTTTCACCCATTCATTCTTCAGGATTAGATTATTTAATTTTCAATTAACTTGTGGTCTGTTTTCTCCTGGCCTTATATTACATGTGAGTTTTATTGCATCATGATCTGGAAAGAATACATTTACTATTTCTGCTTTTCTGCATTTGATTTTGAGAGTTTTCTGTCCTAACACAAGATCAATTTTCGTATACATTCCATGAACCCCTGAGAAAAAAGTATACTCCCTTCTATCACCATTCAGTTTCCTCCAGATTTCTATCATACCTAACTTTTCTAGCCTTTTGTTTACCTCCCTAACTTCTTTCTTATTATTTTGTGATTTGATTTATCTAATTCTGAGAGAGCAAGGTTGAGATCCCCCACTAGTACCCTTTAGTAAAATATAGTTTCCTTCCTTATCTCTTTTAATTGGATCTATTTTGGCTTTTACTTGATCTGATATAAGGATTGCTACCCCTGCCGTTCTTTGTTCACCTGAAGCATAAAAGATTCTGCTCCAGCCCTTTCCCTTCACTTTGTATGTATCCCTGTGTTTTAGATGTGTTTCTTGTGAACAACATATTTTAGGATTCTGGGTTTTAATCCAGTCTGCTACTCACTTCTGTTTTATGGGAGAGTGCATCCCATTCACATTCACAGTTAAAATAACTATATCTGTATTTCCTGCCATCTTATTTACCCAGAGTTATGATTTTCTCTTCACTTTCCCCTCTCTCCCTTCCCCCCCAGTACTTTATTTTTGATGACCACCTCATCAACAGTCCTCCCCCCTTTAGAACCCCTCCCTTCCCTTTACACCTTTTCCCTAATCCTTCTATTAGTTTATCCCTTTCCTTTCCTCCTTTCCCTCCCACCTTCCCACAAGGAGGGTCAGGCCTTTCTTTGAAGCCAAATGTGTCTGATATACTCTCTTACAGTCCAATCTAATGAGAGTAAGATTTACACAATACTCATTGCCCTCCCTTCTTTCCCTCAATTATATTATATCTTTTATGTCTCTTTATGAGATTTTGCCTTATTTTGCCTCCTTTATTTTTACTTTATTTTGCCTCCTTTCCCCCTTTTTTTCAGTATGGTATCCCTTCCACCTCTAATTTCTTTTTCATTATTATAAAAATAAATTGAATTATACCCCCATTCTTTAAGGATACCCATAGTAGAAATATAGTTCTCAAGATTTCTTTGCCTTTTACCTTTTTATGCTTCTCTTGAGTTCTGTATTTGGAGGTCAAATTTTTTGTTCAGATATGGACTTTTCATTAGAAATATGTGAAATTCTATTCTACTGTATCATTGAATGACCATCTTCTTCCCTGGAAGTTGATGCTCATTCTAGCTGCATAACTTATTCTTGGCTATAATCCAAGTTCTTTTGCCTTTTGGAATATCTGATTCCAGGCCCTTTGATCCTTTAATGTGGAAGCTGACAGATCTTGTGTAATTCTATTTACAGTTCCTCAGTATTTGAACTGTTTCTTTCTAGCTGCTTGCAATATCCTTTCCTTGGTGTGATAGTCCTGAAATTTGGCCACAATATTCCTTGGGGTTTTTATTTTGGGATTTTTTTCAGGAGGTGATCGGTGAATTCTTTCAATGCCAATTTTGTCTTCTGATTCTAAAACATCAGGGCAATTCTCTTTCATGATTTCCTGTAAGATAGAATCAAGGTTCTTTTTTTCATCGTGGCTTTCAGGGAGTCCGATATTCCTTAGATTGTCTCTCATGGATCTGTTTTCCAAGTCAGTTGTTTTTCCTAGGAGATATTTCATATTTTCTTCTATTTTATCTTTTTTTTGTTTTTGTTTGACTGATTCTTGAAGTCTTCTTGAGTTATTTACTTCTATTTGTTCAATTTTAATTTTTAAAGTATTATTTCCTTCAGTTATCTTTTTTAGCTCTTTTTGTAACTGGCCAATTGAATTTTTTGCTTCAATGCATTCTTTTTTCCATTTTGCCAATTTTATTTTTCAGTGAATTGTTGTATTTTTCCAATTTACCATTTTTATTTTCCAGTGAAGTGATGATTTTTTCCAATTCACCATTTTTATTTTCCAGTGAATTGGTGATTTTTTCCAAGTCACCAATTTTGTTTTTCAGTGAATTGTTGTCTTTTTCCAATTACCAATTTTGTTTTTCAGTGAATTGTTGTCTTTTCCCAATTCCCCAAGTTTGTTTTTCAGTGAATTGTTGTTTTTTTTCCATTTCGCCAGTCTTTTTTTTTTTTTTTTTTCCCAGTTTTTCACATCTCTGTTGCAGGGCAATATTTCCTTCTTGCACTGCTCTCAATTTATTTCCCCATTCTTCTTCTAGCTCTCTTTTGAGATTCTTTATGAAATCTTCCAGGTAAGCCTTCTGAAAAGGAGACCAGCTCACGTCCACCTTTGTGGCTTCATCTGGTTTTACATTCCCTTTAGGAGCCTCAGAATCTGGGGACTGCCCTACTTTCTCTGTGTAGAAGCTGTCTATGGTGAGAGCATTCTTCAGGTTCTTGGTCATGCTTTTGAGCTGAGGTCTGTATCACTAGCAAGGAATTCTGCAGCAGTTTCAATTTGCCCTGGGCCAGTTTGCCAAGTTGACTTCGGTACAGGGCTGGTCGGCTAGATCGGCACTAGGAACACACTTTCAGCTGCTCTCAATCCACCTTTTACCAAAGGCAGATCTGCCAAAGCACCTGCCTGCAAGCAGAGTAACGTGGCCCAAGGATCTCCCAGCAACTTCCTGGGTGGCTAAAATCTGCCTCTGTTGTAGCCGACTTCCACCCTGGCTGGCGTCTGAATGTGGCCAGGTGCTGATTCCCCTGAGACTGACCTTCTCCGGAGTTTTTTCAAAGTGGATTTTTGATAGACGTATGTGCTACTCCAAGTGTTTGGTGGAGCCATCACCCCAGAACCAGTTCGGAGGCTCAATTTGTCTGGGTCTGAGGGAAGGTCTCAGGAGCTCACAGAGGACGCTGTCTGCAGTTCGCCATCTTGGCTCTGCCCTTCAAGTCTCATATTCTTTCTGAAATAATCCCAGTAAGGACCTCACAAAGGGTACTTTTACATTCTCGTGTTCCATCATGTTTGATTCTTTGTGATTTCACTTTCCCACTTGGAAATTTTTTTTCTTTTTGTCCCTTTTTAATCAACATTTCTTCAACGTATACTATTTGCTTGCTAACTATTTCTTATCCTGAAACTTTAATTCATGAGCATAGCTTTAAACTATTCCTAGAAAGACCTTGAAATTTCCAAATCTCAATCTATAAACAGACTGCAATTTTCACAGCGTTTAAACATGACAGCAAGAACTTAAAAACAAATTAAAAGTGATCCCAACATAGGAGCTTCACTATAGTGATGTAGGAACATGTAGTTTGAACTAACATCATGGGGTTGCTTTTGAGCAACTCTCCAGAAAGCATTTTTTCAGTATCTCCTATATAAAAATAACTGTGCTATATTCTGGAGGTCCAAAGATTAAAAAAATTAAAAAAAATGATCTCCAGCTCTAAGGAATTTTTAAAGATCACTGAGTGTTCATGATAAGAACAGATATGTCTATAGACTTTTGATCTTAACCTCTGATTTCAACAGTAGCAAATGCCAATCCTGAAATTTCATTCCACTGATGCAAATCAATAAATGTATTTATTTAGCATTTACTGAGGATATAAAGAACAAAGTAAATCAATCCCTTCCCTCAAATAATTTACTTTCTAATGGGGTAAACAACATATATAAATCAGAATATAAAAGATCAATGCAGAGTAGATGGAAAGTTACCTTAAAATCAATAGAACTAAAAGCTTAGAGGAAGAAGAAAACTTTTTTTTTTGAAGATAGAATTTAAAACAATATGACTTCCAAAAGAAGCTGGAGAGTTCAAAGTTTTGGTCTGGATGGAAGAGCTTCAAGGCCTGTGAAATAATAACTTATTTGTCCTTTGTGCTAAAAGAGGAACAAACTCGCATCATGATGTCAGGGTCAAGGGACAGAGTGTCCAACTGTGGCTGATGGGCCAAATCAAGTTCCAAAGGTCCTACCACAGGTCAGGCTACAGATAGTCTATGTGCCCCATGGAAAGAGATGTCTCCAAATTTCCTTTGAGCTACTGAAAGTTTGTTGTGCTCATAAAGCCCATCACTTTCTGTGAGGCAGGCAGTGTGAAGCAGTCCTGGGGCCAGTGCTCCTGGTGTTTTGCAATCAATATAAAATGTTTAGAGAAATCTTGAGAATGTCCTTATATCACTTTTTCTGAGGGTCTGCCTAGTGTGGGTTCCTGTAAAATGGACCTTTAGGCAAATATGAATTTAGCATCTGGAGAAAATACAGTAAAGTTTGGAGGCTTGACAGCTCAGTTTGAGAAAGTCTGGTACCTTATCTTGCCAAGTGAGCTTCAGAACCTTAGAAGATGTCATAAATTGTACAATTTTCCATAATTAAGTGTAATTAAGTATAATTGAGAGGAGGAGCTCAGCACAACAGCTTTGTAGACCCTCAGATTGGAATGCACCCAGCGTCTCTCTCTCTCCCACATATTAGTCCCCCAATCCAGATGCTGATGTAGCTCTGAGAATACGTGCATCATCCCCATCATGTATGTGTGCATCCCTGGACAGAAGGCTGCCAAGGTAAGGGAACCTACTCCAGCATGCAATATATCTCTATTCCTCTACCTGATAGTTCAGGTATTGGCTGGTGGTGGATAGCCAGTGCAGAGACTGGATACAAAATTGGACACACAAGAAACAAGATGACTGATGAATGGGAACAAGAGAAAGAAAATGGAAAGATAGGAAACGAACAGATTGTAGAGAGCCCTAAATGCATTATTTAATCCTGAGATCCAATAGAGATTAATGATCAGGGGAATGACATGATCAAAACTTTGCTTTTGGAAAATGACTTTGGTACAACATGGAGTATGGATTGGAAGAGGGAGAATCATGAGACAAGGCTTAATTAAGAGACTTTTAGTAGTCAAAGTAAGCGGTGATTACAACTTGAATTCCTGAATCATTTTTTCATCTACGATTTATAATTTTAAGGTTACCTATACAGTAAGGTCAAGTGACTTACCTAAGACATACAATATGTGTCAGAGCATGTCTAAAATAATATGTGTATTAGATTCCAAGAGCCACTTTTCTGTACCTCACAATACTGGTTGTCATATGCAATATGACCTATTCTCTGATAAATAATAAAAGATAGAGAATGATGATCATCAAAGGAGACATTGAGAGAAAGTAGTAAATTTTTTAGCTTTAGAATTTAAACCAGAGAACAATGGACCCCACCTAGTTTTGTATGATGTTAGTCCAGTAGGAATATTCAATATATTTTTTAAAGTGGATATGAGAACAGAGGCTTTTTTTAGTCTTCCATTTCAATGTCTTATTTGATTCTATTTCATGCCTGTTTCCTGGGCATTTAAGAAATAGCTGAATCCAGTATCTAGGGAGAACAGTGTCTAAAAGCATGTGAACTCATTCAAAATATCCTGAGTTAGGAATGGGCCTTTTTTAGGTCAGTGCCCCACTGTCAATACCTTGTTAGGTTAGGTAGGGTTTAGTTTTCATTTTATAAGTCATTAAACTTACTTAGTATTTTGTTTTTTACCTGTTACCTGTAAAAACAATTATTAACATTCATTTTAAACTTTGAGTTCCAGATCATTTCTCTTCCTTACCTCCCCTACCCTGCATTGAGAATGCAAGTAATTCAATATAGGTTATGCATGTGTAATCCATGAAAAAGATTTCCACAATAGTCAAGCTGAGAAAGTAATCATAGTATACACCTCCATACAGAAAACAAAAAACAAAACAAAACAAAAATGACCTCAAGAAAAATAAAGAAAATTTTTAAAAGTATGCTTCAATCTACATTCAGATATAATTGGTTCTTTCTCTGGATATATTTAGACCTTTTCATTATAAGTCCTTCAGAGTTGTCTTGGGTCATCGTATTGCTGAGAATAATGATGTTATGCACAACTGATCATCTCACAATATTGCTGTTAACTTTGTACACAGTACGTTTTACTTACATCATTGCTCATCATTTCTTATGGATCAGTAGTATTCCATCATAATTACATGCCACAGTTTATTCAGCCATTCCCCACTTGGTGGGCATCCCCTGATCTCCAATTCTTGTGCCCTGAAAAGAGCTGCTATAAATGTTTTTTGTTCATATAAGTCTTCTCATCTTTTTTAATCTCTATTGGGATTAATGCCTAGTAGTAATATAATTAGGTCAAAGGACAAGCATGATTTTATGACTCTTTGAGCATAATTCATATCTTTTAATATAAATTTATCAATTGATATAATTTATCAATTGGGGAATGACATTTTTTTTTAGAAATTTGACTCAATTCTTTTTACATGTGCAACAAAAGGCCCTCATCAGAGAAACTTGTTTCAAACTTCTTTTTACAATTACTATTAACTGTATTCCTCCTTCCCCATTTATCCTTTTCTTTTTCTTTTTACCCTGTCCCTCTTCAAAAGAGTTTTTGCTTCTGACTACTCCCTCCCCCAATATTCTCTTCCTTCATTATCTTCTCCCCTTCTAGTATTCCCTTTACATCCTACTTTTCTGCAGGGTAAGATAGAGATAGATCTCTATACCCATATTAAGTGTGTATGTTATTTCCTTTCTGAGCCAGTTCTGATGAGAGTAAAGTTCATTTACTCCCTTTCCCCTGCCTCTTCTTCCATTTCATGGTAAAAGTTTTTTATCTTGCCATTTTTTATGGCAGATAATTAGCACTGCTCTACCTTTCCCTTTCTCCCAGTATATTCCTTTCTCATCTCTTAACTAATTTTTTAAAAGATATTATCCTTTAATATCCAATTAACATCTGTGTCCTATGTCTATATATACTCCTTCTAACTGCCACAATCATGACTTCTTATGAGTTACAAGTATCATCCTCCCACGTAGGAATGTAAACAGATAAAACTTACGAAGACCCTTAGGGTTTCCTTTTCCTGCTTATCTCCTTATGCTTCTGAATCCTGTATTTGAAAATCAAAAGTTCTATTAAGCTCTGGTCTTTTTTATCATGAATCCTTGAAATTATTCTATTTCATTAAATATCCATCTTTTCCACTGAAGGAACATACTCAGTTTTGCAGGGTAATAATTCTTGATTGTAATCCTAGTTGCATTGTTCTATGGAATATCATGGCAGATTTCCTTGATAAATTTTTGAAATATGATGTCGAGGTTCTTTTGCTGATCATAGCTTTCAGGTTATCCAATAATTTTTAAAGTATCTTTCCTAGATCTATTTTTCAGATCAGTTGTTTTTCCAGTGTTTTCACATTTTCTTCTAGTTTTTCATTCTTTTTGTTTTGTTTCTTGATGCCTCATAAGTTCATTAGATATCATTTGTTCAATTCTAATTGTTAATTGATTGTTTTCCTCAGTGAGCTTTTGTTGCTCCTTTTCCAGTTGGCCAATTTTGGTGTTTAAGACATTCTTCTCATTGACTTTTTGTACTTCCTTCTGCATGATTCTCATTCTTCTTCTCAATTTTTCCTCTACATCTCTTATTTGAATTTCAAAATCCCTTTTGAGGTTTTCCACAGTTTGAGAGTAATTTTTAATTTTCTTGGAGACTTTAGATGTAGGACCTTTGACTTTTTTTTCTCTTAAGGCTTCAGCCTAGACTATAATTTGGAACTGAGAATTTTTCTTTACTTCTGGCTTAGAGCCACACAACTACTATTTGTTTTTGTATTTTTTATCAGTTATACAAAGCCTATGGTCATTTATTACCCTGTAGCATCACTCTGATGCTCATGTTTCTCACTTATTTTACTCTTGATCTGTGCCTCAAAATTGGACAATGAGTAACAGAGTCACCTAATCCTACTCTCTATACATTGGGAGGTCTATCTCTTGCATTGAAGCAAACCTTGTTCAGTCACTTTATTATAAAAGGATGACTTATTCTTGGCTACAACCATCCTCAGTATTAACAGATCTACACTGTTTCCTTGTGCCAAATTGGACTAGAAACAAACATATTTCCTGGGATTATTTTTTCTTGGATTGCCCATCACAACTTAGTCTTGCATATTGCTGAGATCTGGGAGACTTAATCTGTTTCAGTTAAAAAATATTTATACCATCTTGCTACCCACTATCTTCTATAAGAAGTATTTTTCCACCCTACATCCAATCCTTGATTGGTAAGGATTGTGGCAACAATTAGTTGGTTGGTCATTATCGTGTACTAGGATAAACTGGTGAAAAGAGGTTTCCAGTGATAGGAAATGAAGTCTATGAAAAAGCTGACAATTAATGAGTTGTCAAGTTTTATAGAATTTATTTCAGAAATATCTCTAAAATGTCCCATTAGTCAATATATCCAACGACAATCCACCCAGTTAAATCTTCCATTATATATCACCTACCTTCTTTCAATAGTCTCTTCAATTATTTTCCCTTTAATTTATATGAACTGATGCTAAGTGAAGTGAGCAGAACCAGCAAAATTATGTGATAATCAACTATGATGGACCTGGTACTTCTCAGTAATTTGGTTCTCCTCAGTTTCTTCAAAACAATTCCAATAGACTTGGGATGGAAAATGCCATCTATATCTAGAGTGAGAACTATGGAGACCAAAAGTGAATCAAAGCATAATAGTATTTTAATCTTTGTTTGCTTTTTTTTCTTTTTCATGTTTCTCCCCACTCCCGTTGGTATATTTTTGGTACAACATGAAAAAAATGGAAATATGTTTAAAAGAATTGTACATGTTTAATCTATTTCAGATTGCTTGCTGTCTTGGTGATGGAGGATAAAGAGGGAGAGAGAAAAAATTGGAACACAAAATCCTACAAAATGAATGTTGCAAATTATCTCTATATGTGTTTGGGAAACCAAAATACTATTGAGGAAAAACATTTTCCCTTTCTCGAGTCCTCCTCTAACCAGTACATCTTATCTACCAAGTTGATATTCCTCCTATTTCTGCCCTGCTCAAGAAAATTCAAAGGCTAACTATTGTATTTAAAATAAAATATAAACTTCTCTCTTTGGCATTTAAAGCCCTTCAGTGTTTTTTGATATATGATTAATTCAGGAATTCTCAATGAGGAAATTCCCATTACTGGTACAAATCAGCAACTATTGTACAACTTGGAGTGGTACAAATTTTTCAGAAGTACTAAAAGATCAAATGATTTGCCTAGGGTTACAAAGTCAATATGAGTCACAAGCAAAACCTGAATCCTTTCTCTGAGGAGAGCAGCTCTCTCTCTCTCTCTCTCTCTCTCTCTCTCTCTCTCTCTC
>JAJPUD010007529.1:71216-93272 GCA_023553655.1 Myrmecobius fasciatus | reverse complement strand
TTCCCTCCCCCCGCCCCCCACCCCTAGATGACAGGTAATCTAATACATGCTAGATAGGATAAATTATATGACAAGTACAATACATGTATACAGATCTATACAGTTACAATTTATCTCTTGAAGGGAAGGTAATACATCACTTAGATTTTCCATGTTGTCAGATTCATTTATACAAGCATCTACTATGTGCCTAAAGTATGCAAATCATCATGTTGCCCAATATACACATGAAGACTAATATAATAACAAAATAATATAGCTCTTTAAAATTTGCTCTTGAAAAACTTTTATTCTCCTTGTAGCTGGGAGGTCATAGAAAGCAATATTTACCACAATAAAAGACAGCAAAAATAAAGTCATGATGACTACTGATGGTGTAAATGATGATGCACATGCTTTTATGACACATATACTAGCTGTCCTGTGGTTCAAAGAATGTACCTGTCAATTTTGTGGTGACTGTTAAAATAACAGTATGAGAAACATATGGACATGGAGCTTTATTTTCAGTTCTAATTAACGTCACTGAAATTGTGTGATTTAATATTTGTGCCCCTCTTCCCTCCAAGGGAAAAAACTGAAATAAGCATATGTTTATTTCACAATCCTAGATGTGGTTAAATTTGAACATATATTCTAATATTAAACACATCAATTTTATCAAAAACTTTTAGATTTTACAACCAGTATTTCTGATAAAGGTCTTATTTTAAAAATATATATATAAAAACCTATGTCAAGTTTATAACAATACATGTTATTCCCCATGTGATAAATGATAAAAGGATATCAAAATTTTTCAGATGATGAAATTAAAGCCATTAATTGTCATATGAAAAAGTACCCTAAATCCCTATTGATTAGAGAAATACAAATGAAAACAACTCTGAGATACCATCTCACATCTCTCAAATTGGCCAAGATGACAGGAAAAGATAATGATAAATATTGGAGGGGATGTGGGAAAATTGGGACACTAATGTATTGTAGGTGGAATTGTGAAATGATCCAATCATTCTGGAGGGCAAACTGGAACTATGCACAAAGGGATATAAAATTGGGCATAGCCTTTGACTCAGAAGTGTCACTATTGAGTCTTTATTCCAACAAAATCATAAAGGAGGGAAAAAAGACGCATATGTGCAAGAATGTTTGTAGCACCTCTTTTTGTGGTAGCAAAGAATTGGAAAATAAGCAATGTCCATCAGTTGGAGAATGGCTGAATAAGCTGTGGTATAAGAAGGTAATGAAATATTATTGTTCTATAAAAATGATGAACAAGCAGATTTTACAAAAACTTGGAAAGATTTACATGAGCTGGTGCTGAGCAAAACAAGCAGAACCAGGAATACATTGTACACAGTAACAGCAAGAATGTGCAATGATCAATTATGAAAGTGTTGGTTCTTCTTATTAGTTCAGTGATCCAAAGCAATCATAATACACTTTGGACAGAAAATGCCATCTGCACCTAGAAAAAAAAAAAAAAAAAACAAAAAACTAATTAAACTGAATGTAAATCAGTACATACTATGTTCACTTCTTTTTTCTGTTTTTTTTTCCCTCTCCCATGGTTTTCCCCTTTTGTTCTGATTTTTCTCTCCCAACATGATTCACAAAGCAATGAATACTAAAATAAATAAATATACTTTTTAAAAAGGAATGCCTACTCTAAGATTAAATCATGAAGCAGGCTCTAATCTAAATCAACAGAGGGAATTTGTTCATTAGGATTTTCAATGTGTTCTGTATTCTTTTCCTCCTTCCTCTTTTTTCATTCTTTCATCCTCATTAGAAAATTCCAGTGGCCAATGAACTTTGACTATAAAATAATTTAAAGTTATTTTCATTAAATAAATGCTTCCATAAATAAGAATTTTACAATATGAAAAAAAAAAACTTTTAGAAAGTTTACTGAACACAGGAGGAGATGAATCTTTACAGAATGCACATCAGAGGTGTTTCTGAAAAGTTATACATAAATGGAACATTTTTTTTTCCATTGGCTTGCTAATAACAGAAATGTCTTTGAAAGCTCATGGTTACCCAGTTCATCTTCCCCACTGAATTATTACGTATTTGTGTTCTTGCCACCATGACACTTTTAAGTGTAATGCATTCAAGTTCAATATCTGTAGTAATTTCCCTAGAAAAGGACATTCTCTGCAATGACAGTATTGTGAAGGCTGCCAGAGGTCTGGATTGTGGAAAGGACCTACAGAACTCGTTGTTTAGATTTTGAGTGCCTCTGCAGCATTGTAATGCATTCTCACAGTTTTCTTCCTGGTTTCTGTGGAGCCAGGAATGTGAGGGTCCAGTGGATTCTCAGGGAGCACTTTTCTTATAAATTCAGTTAGAAAGCACTTTGCAGCATAGCTACTCTCTATTCAATAAATGGCATTAAAAATATCCTTGACAGCATGGACATGAAGAGATAGTGTTTAGACCATTCAGCTGTCTGTGTTTACCAGACAATAGATAAGCATAAAAATGGATTTCTGATGGCTGTCAACTCAATTCAACTCAACAGACTTATAATATAATTTAATACCAAATGCCTACTGTGTTCAAGTAACCATCCAGTGTTCTGGAGACAATATGTAAATTTTTGATAAGGCTCGATCCTAGCCCTCATGGAGTTTACAATTTAGTAAGAGATTTGCCACATATGAAACTGTCTTAATTATAAGCTGCTTCAGAGATCTTTATTTAAGCCAGTAAGTATTTGGGGGAATAAGGGAAAACTAATGTTTACTTGGGAGATTCTTCAGAAAAGTTTTGACACTAGTTTAATATCTCTGAGCAAGTCTCTTTACTTTTCTAAACCACAATTTTATTTCTGTCTCTTAGAAACTCTAGTTTCCTTTAAAACTCAGCTCATGAGCCAATGTCTTCATAAGGCCTTTCTTATCCCTCCAACTAATTAAAGTTTAGTATATACATGTAACATATTTTTGTGTGTACACATACACATGCATCTGCATTTGCATATATATAATGCCTTTATGTATGTATAAAATATATATGTATTTCACATTTTTGTGATTATGTATTCTTTTGCTAGAATATGATTCCTTAGGATGAAGAATTTTTTTTTCATGTTTTCCTTTATCTCCTCAGCTTCTAACATACTGCATAGCACAAGACAGCCATTTAACACATACTTGTTGCTTGTTGATAATATTATCTACTATACCTATCTCATAGGAATGTGGGGAAGCCTCTTTTTCAACATTATAGAATTTATATAAATATTATTTATTTTTGTTATTCTCAAAGGAAGGGGCATATAAATAGACCTTTCAAAGACAAATAGTCATGCAAAAACAGAGAAATATTTATATAGAAGATATTCTAGAAACAGAAAATTTCAAAAACAAAAACATAGGGAGTAGTAGCTTTCTTATTAATAGAGTTCTACAAGTAATGTCCAAGTATGTATAATTCCTTTTTAGGTATACAGTTGGAGTGATTAAGTTGACTTCTGAGTTCCTTGAGCTAGATAAGAAAACTATGTAATTATTCATTGTCTTCTCTTTCTCAGTTCCTATAGCTGAAGGCCTTCAATTACTCCTTGTTAGAAATTTTCTTCAGATCCACATGCCTCACTACCATTACCCTTGTCCACTACTACAGACCAACTCCAGTTTAATATAGGATAGAAAATTATCATGGATTAATAAGCAGGAAAATGTTGGGATAAAAGGGCCATACTAAAAAGAAACTTAAAACATATAATCACCAGATTTTAGAATTGGGATGAACCTCCACAGCCAACTAGTCCAAACCTGATATTAAAAGAATCCCAGCCATTATATTTATCAGAAAAAAAAATCATTGCTTGAAATCTTCAGTATGGGAGATCCTGTTAAGTTGTGAGGTAGCCTAGTGCACTTTAAGATAGCTTCAGTTTTTAGGAAAGATTTCATGATATCAAAAATATACTTGTTTCATCCATTGAATTCCTTCTGCTGTGGAGTAAAACTTCAATCATTTTCCCATGACAGTTATCCAAATATTTGATCATAGGTATCTTTTTTATTCCATTTAAACATTCTTATTTTCTTCAACTGATCCTTATTTAATGTGGATTTAGAGCAAGGTCTTGGTTGTCCTTCTAAGGAGAATCCTCTGTGGATTTAATTTGCCCTCCCTATCCAATACAGACTGCTGCCTATCATTTCTCCTGTGGGAACTCTCATGAGATGCAGAGGTAATATTGAATAGCCTCAAACCTCTAACTCATTAAAGTTTACACATTCAAGGGACAGAAGAAATAGAGGCTCCCTAAGTACTTCCCTTCTAAGGGCTCAGCTAGCACTACTCTCTCCTTTAAAATGCCATTCAAATTCTGGGTTCTAAATGGACTTAATATTTTATAAAAACTCTGTAAGATGTGGAAGAGCATACATTATATTAATATTTATTTTGTTTGATTTATTAGAAATATTCTCATTTGATAAAAAGTATTAAGGCTACAATGTTTTGCCAGTTACTTTAAATAGGTCAACACAAATGGCACATTTTTGCTCCTAGTTTAGAGAACTCCTGTGATCTTATTATCTCTCTAAACTTTAAAGTGCTACATCATTGTCATTTGTTATTATGTCTTACCATGAAAATCATTCATAAACATAAGTCCAAATACATTTCTTAATATTCTAATATGCATAAGCTAGATAACAATATAAGTAATATTACCTGTTTTTTTAAAATTCTACAATGAAGCAGGTTTCTAAGTATACTTTATAAGGGAGTATCACTTTATAAGGGAGATTGAAATAAAACACACTTTATAAGGCAGTATCACTTTATAAGGGAGATTGAAATAAAACACATTTTGACCCAAATATTATACAAAAATAACTTGTTTTAACACACTATTTTTGTTGTTATTATTTCTTTCTCCACCAGGGGGTGTCCTTTCCATCAGAAGAACAGCTTAGAAATATTTTGAAATTATTTAACTCTTCATAAACAAGGCTAACTTTTGTTTAAATAAATTCTATGGGTACTTCATCATTGAACACTTCTACTTATCCATTTCTTCTCAGAGTTCACCCTAGCAACATAAATATTATTGGATAACATATATTTAGCTTAAATAGAGATGTTTTTGATCAGATGTTCTGGGAAGGTATAAAGGATGAGAAAATTTCAACTGAATATGCATACTTATTTACAAGAATAAATGTCACCCACTTTCCTCATTTGTAAATTCATTTTCTCTGCCACCCACTACTCTAAGTGTCTCCCTTCATCTTTCCAGTCCCACTTCCTAGAAGAAGCATTCTGAATTTATTGTAGTCTATATGGGTGATTGTTCATCGAGCTCTTATTGTCATTGTAACAGGCACCTCAGGATTAGGCACTTATTGGCAGTTATTTATTTATTTTATGCTAGTTTTAGCTTTCCAGTTAGATTATAAATTATTTGACCAGTGAGGATTTTTACATTTTTTTTTTTTCATTTTTTTAAATTGCATACTGGACAGTGAGAAGTTCCTCAGTAAATACTTGTTCACTGACTGATTTCCTTAGCTGACTAATCATCTTAATTATAAAGGCTACATTTAGAAATAAGATTCAGCATAGAATCTGTAACCATTTACTAGAACCTACTCTTTCAGCAAAGCAAATGAAAGCAATATAAAAACAGAAAATTTCACATCCCCAAACTAAAAGTTGTCAAAGGAATCCACTCAAAAATGTTTAGTGTGAAAAATCTAGTTTCCATCCTGCAAGGATTGAAAGTTATTATCTGTATCTACCTAGTCTCTACGGGTTAAGTCAATTATCTTTTGTTCCAGGAAGTCTTCCCTAAGTATTAGAGTCAGAAATTTCTCTGCCCTCTTTTGAAATGTTAGGGTCATTCTCATGTCCTCTTTTAAGCCACTTTTTTTTTAACTTAATAGTTTTCTATTTTTCCTTAAAAAGTTTGATTTCATATCACTTATTTCACTTTGTGAGAGTGCTTTTTAATTTTCATTTCACTAAATAATGAAAAAATAATCAGAATGTAAACTTAATTTATATAAGCTTTGAAAAAGTCTAAGATAACTTTCTGCCTCTTATGGGCTTTTGACTTTCAGAGTAAGAGGGGTAAAGATCACCTGAAACACATTCCCCAGAGCTAAGATAAAAGATAATAAGGCTGCTTGACAACAGATTTTCTACAATCTCCCCTAGGAAAGCTTTTGAGGTCTCCACATTTAACCTTCACAGAGGCAACACAACCTGATGGAGGGTTTAAAAATGAAGTAAAGCCTCTCTGACACACACTCAGAGAATCAGGTAGGATTAAAAACTCCCTAATCAACTATTGTAGCCTGTTCATGATATGCAGCTTCCCATCTAAAAGAGGAAAAGACATTACTTATTTCTGAAGTATGGATCCCAAATCTCTTTTAGTTTTTTTGTTTGTTTGTTTGTTTGTTTTTTCTGGTAGGAAATATCTCTGGGGATCTGACTTCAAATAGAGAAATAAAATCTTTACTAGATAGTCCAATTGAGATTTGTTTTTAATGTACAAATATAGAATTTCTGAAGTCTTCTCAATTCATTGATAAAGTATTCATTTAAAAAACAAATTTACAAAATAAGAATTTTCTGAGAAAAACTCATTAGAAAAACATGAAAGCATTTTTACTATCAAAAAAAAAAAAAAAGATTTGCAAGCCACCCAACAAATACTATTGCTTCCTAAATCTGTGAGCTACTATTTTAAAATTTCCAACCAAAGGGCAGTGGGAAACTAATGTTCCTCCTTGCTTATAGAAATGCATTTTCTCCAAGTTCTTCAGGGGAGGGGAAATTCTAAAGTGGCCCTTGGCCCAAGGGTCAAACCTTAGAATTGAGCTGTGAACTGACCTGCCCTAGAATAAGTCCAAGCAATTCAAAAGAAATATAAATAAAAGGATCTTACAGAAAAGTGTGTCTTTCTTATGTAAGAAGAAAAAGTTGTTTTTTTTTTTTTTTCCCCTTCATCCCCATGCAAACTAATAGGTGGCTTTCTCCTGGGTATAAGTTAAAAAACAAATAGAAAATAGTATTCCTAAGTTAAGTTTCCTACCAAATAATTATTTTTCCTAATCTATCTCATCTGGGTACTTTTAACAACTTAAAGGAAGAGGAAGCTTGGCATAAAGGATTCAAATTTGTTCCAGGGAAATCTGGATTCCTTCTCCCTCTAACAACTGCTAGCTATGAAATCATTAGCAAGATACTGGATCTGAATCTTGGGCAACTCTCTAAGAATTCTTTACCTAATTACAGTATAATATATATATATATATATATAATTATATAGGGGACAGATGATAACTAGAATTCAAAAATCACAATGCCTTTATTTATTGACACGAGAGTAAAATACTTAATATGGAATACATATATGTACATGCAGAATACATGTGTATATACCACAAACTTTTATATGTAAACATATTCATATTATGGAGATAGAAGTAGTTCAGTTGAAAGGTTCTGGGACTGGAATTGGGAAATCCTGACCACACCCATTCTCAGATATTTACAAGTCACAACTTCATTTTGCCTCAGTTTACTCATTTATAATAGGGGATAATAATAGCACCTACCTAGCTATCAGATTTTATATAAAAAAATATAAAACATTTAGCACAGCACTTGACACATAGCACTAGATAAATCTTAATAATTGTATACACATATATAATATAGTAAATAGAGTATCAGGGGTCTGAAATTAGTAAGATTCCTTTTCATTAATTCAAATCTAGTCTCAGACACTTACTAGCTATGCGACCCTAAACAAATAATTCAAACCTCTTTGCGTCAGTTCTTCATCTATAAAATAATCTGAAGAAAAATTTGCCAAAAAATACCAAATGGGAAAACAAGAAAACACAATTGAAACAAGTCAACAATAATCACACACACACTGACACACAGATACACAGACACACACAGACACACACACACATACACACACACACACACACACCTTTGAACTGATTCAGATGAAGTCTGCAAAACCATGAAAGCAGTATTTAGAGTGACCACAACAAAGTAAAAGCAATAAAAGGGGTGGGAGGAATGAAGTTGAATCACATGTAATGGCTAGACTTGAACTCAAGAAAATATGTTATATAATGTTCTTCCCTTCACTGAGGAAGGGGGGGGGCATAACATGAGTATAGAATGGTTAATATTCACACCTTGGTGATGTTTTATGTACATTTGTTCAGTTGCTTTTTTCCCCTTCTGTTTTTAAAACATTATTATAAGGATAGTTCACTAGATTGGAGAGAAGGGATGTCATTAAAAATTAACCTGATATAAAAAACAGAAGATTCCAATCAAAAATAAAATTTATACAAAAAGAAAAATATTTTGCATTGATACAAGAATATCAGATATTTGACTCCATATTTCCTTTACCCTATTCCCTCCATTAGTATAAAAACTATCATAGAAGTCAAGAAAGGAGTATCAAAAATTAGCAGATATCCAACCATATCAAATGCAGCAGAAAGGTTAAGGAGTATGAGAATTGATAAAAGATCAATGGATTTTCCATTAAGAAGTTTGGTGATACTTGGTAGCAAACTTCCTGAAAAGTGGGAGCATTAGATGGATTAGAAAGTAATTAGAGAGAAAAAGTTGTTAGAAAGGGGCAATAGGAAACAAAAAGACATCGAAAAAGTTTGAAGGTGACAAGAAAGATATAAATAAAACAATAATTGGGAGGTACAAACTGAGATAGGAGTTTGTGGGGAGAGCTGAGCATATTTTGAGACAAAGAAAAATATGTCAACTAAAAGAAAATACTGCAGAGACAAGAGAAAGGCGATAATGAATGTATAGGTTCCAGAGGAAGTTTGAGGGAATTAGATAAAAAGAACACAGGTGGAGGAGGTAGCTCAGAAGAGCCAAAGCAACACTTCCTTCTAGAGAGATGCTAAGATGAGTAAATATACTGAGACATTTTGATATTGAGAGCTGGGGCCAGATGATCTCTCTCTTCTTAGAACACTAGAAGAAAGATTGCTAATGATAAAGAAGGAGCCAGGGGTCAGATTGGTGGTTCCAGCAGCATAGAAAATATTTGAAACAACCACTTTGAGAAATGTGCTAGGGAGGCAGGAAGAAATTAATAAAAGTACTGCTGAGGGTTACAGTAAGGTACCATAAATCAGTAGGAGAGCTAATCAGCACCATTTTGCAACTTTTTTCTAACAGCCTTTCACAAGCTGGGGACACCAATTCCCACTTCTACAAAAAGAAGAGATATCTTTGGAGGCTTTCTCCCTCATTTTTCACGTATAAGAGAGATCAGCATTCCCTATATTATGAAGGCTGAATTTTCTGGCCCTGAAAACTACACTGATTTTATTGCCCTGATATCTGATTATTTGGGCATAGTCCCTTTCTCTGTACACATATGAAACAAGGAGTAGTTATCCCCATTTAGGCTTTCTAAATCAGCCCTGGAAATAGAGATTAGGGTAATTAAGGTGTAATATTCAAAGTAGAGAAGTATATGAGGCAATAAATAGTATTTGAGGTTGGTTAAATGCCAAAATGAAGCAGAGATGTTTGATAACTGCAAAAGCTATTTATGGTAAATATCCTCATAAACTATGAACATTAGTCCCATTAGATGACAGAATTTAAAAAGCAGTAAGAGACCATAAAAAATAAAACATGCAATTTTCTTTCTTTGTGAGAGATTTGAAAATGCTGAGGTACCTGTTTTTCAAATTTTGTTTTCAGATATTTCCTCTGGAGTATGTTTTATATAGAAAGATAATATATAGTAGAAACAGCTATATCAGTTAGCAATAGAAGGACTTTTTAAAAAGATCAATTGTTACAATTCAGTATTATCATAGCTGAGGAGAAATAAAGTAGAAGGAACAAAAATATTGATTTGAATTACTTCCAAAAAATTACGCAAATTCTGATCTTTGTAACCTTGTATTTTCTCTGAAGAATTCAGAATTTAGTTTCCCCTCCCTCCCCCCTTTTCAGAATAACTTCTGAGAATAATGGCCTTCTCAACCTTGCATTCTAGGTTAGTGTATCCCTTTGCCTACTCAGGCTAATCCTTACATGGGCCCTTAATCATACTACATTTGATTATCTCTAAAACCTTCATCCAATCATCATTCTGAATTTCTCTCAAACCTCTTCATTTTTTTCCACATCATTGACCCTGATAATAAACATAATTAGGAATCTCCTATCCTCCTAAATACCCTATCCTTGATTATTCCCTCCATCCAACTACTCTCCCCGTTCTTTACTCCTTTTCACAGTTGGATCTTTAAAAAAAAAAAGTTTTTTATGTTTAGTGCCTCTAATGTCTCAAAACTCGATCCCTTGTCATAGGCCTCTGTACCAACCAATTAATTGAAACTCTTCTCTCCAGTCTCCAAATCCAATGATTTTCATAATTAAATACAAGAGAATCCCTCCCCTAGCACCCATTTTCATACTTTTGGACCTTTGCACAGATTTGATAATATTCCCCATCCCCTTGTGCTGAATCAGAGATATAACACCCTCCGTTCTCTCCTATTTTCTACCTGCTTCTTCTCTATCTCCTTTGTTAACTCAAAATCCTCTTCTTACAACTTAATGACAGTGTTGGTCCTGATTTACTCTCTGTACATTTTTCTCTGTATCAATTTTATGACATCAATAACTATTATCTTTATGTAAATGACTACCAAGTCTTGATTTGCAGACCCCCACCAACTTCTATCTATACAATAGCGCCATTTGAATGTTCTACTGTCATCTCAAGGTCAACATTAACATGTTTGTTCATCATCACTCTTTTATGCCTGTTGCTTATCTGAACTTACTTTCTCTATAAATATCATTACACATCACTTCATCACCCATGTTCATAATCTAGAATTCCCTTTGACTTTTTTCTCCTTTAGTCACCTTTCATATCCAATAAGTTAACAAGTCCTGTCCATTCTATTTCTGTAACATTTCTAGTTGTTACCTTCCCCTTTCTTCTCTCACTGCATCTACTTTATCACAAATTCTTAAGTCCAACCTAGATATTGAGAGGTCATTTATAGATTTTTCTGTCTTTCTCTACCTGCTCCTTCTCCAATGCATCCTTTAGAATTTATTGTGCACATATATGATCATAATCCTCTTTGTTGAAAACTTGGCAGTGATTTCTTGTTACCTCAAAAATTAAAATATCTCTTCTTTGCATTTAAGGCTCTCCATAATTTAGTACTGCCCTACTTTTCCATACAGTCCAATTGGACTAGCCCTTGCATATGTTTTATTTTTTTTTCTTCTCTATGTCTGCATGTTTCTCCCTCTTTGCCTCTTGAATTTTTATTTGTTAAAAATTCAACCTAAATTCTGTTTTCTAAATAAAATCTTTTGTGTTTAATAGTTACCTTTCAGATCTCATATAACATCTATCTTGAAATTCTAATAAATTTATTGTATAACACTGAATATTAGCTAGCATTATTGATTATCTTATTATAAAGATAGGGACTTCAGGATAAGGATTAGGCTTGTGATTTCATTGGTCTAGGTATTCCTAGAGGAGGGAGCTACCTTTACCCAAAGTAAATGTTCTCTATAACTTGTAGTGCCTAGATTGCTACGATAGATGGGAGAAGAGTGACTTTAACCTACATCTATCTGCATCCTTCCAGTTCATGATGATCAATTTTGAATACAGCGACATACAAATTGCCAACCTAGATAAGTAAAGATTCAAATGGGTAATTGCAAAGCTGAAAAGAGAAAATAAGAGTTACTTTCTCAGCATTTTTAGTGTCTAAAGCATTTTCAGTCCTTCTGACCTTGAAACAAGCAATTTACCCTCTTCTCTTTTCCTCAAGTCCTATTCAGTGTGAAAGGAATCAGAGATTCAGTTGATTTATCCTTTAAATAAGAAGACTGGTCAAAATTGAACACACTTGGAAAAAATAAAAAAAGAACAAATTGTGGTTCCTAGATGGAAAAGAATCACTTTTAAAAAACTGAGAATACTTCTAATGAAAAAGAACACATTATTCTACAATAATAGCCACAAATCTTAAAGCTAATAACAATGTTATGGTATTAAAAGAAATCTGCAAATTCTTCAGGGAACTGAAAGAAGATTTTCATATGTGGGATAGGTATATCCAATGTTTCATGAAAATTCCAGAAAGCTATATGAAACAGCTGGGGAAAGGAAACCCCAAGGATACCACAGTTTCTTTATATAGTGGTTTAATTGGACTGTGTGACTTAAAAGTCCAGGCAACAGAAACTACAATGATAGGTCCTGAAGGCAGTATTTCTCATTTGGAAGTCATATATGTTCAGAAACCTTGAATCTGACACTTTCTTATGTCACAAGTGTCTGGTTTCACTTTAGGGGATTCTCATTCTTTTAGGTCAAAGCTCTTGCCTAGGAAATCTGCATATATATATATATATATATATATATATATATGAGACAGACTTTACTAATGCTCATCTACTACTTGTGATAGGGAACCTTTTCCATCCTGTGTCTCCTTTCCCATCACTTTTATAATTCAAGGTGAATATTTTATTTTTCTCTTGCTACTCATTTTAGGGAAGAAAAAGAGACAAATATTCAATTCCTTGCAAAACATGAAGTTTGGAAGTATGGGGAAAATGTTGTAGTTGGACAGAAAGGAATCATCTTTATTTTGGTAACATAGCCACCTTTTTTTATTTGTTTCATTAAAACCTTAGTTCTTTTGATGTTTCTTAAGTTTATTTTCTTCATACCTTCTGATCTAACTACCTAAAACATACTTACTAAAGCCTGTATATAGTCTAGTGAATGTGACAATCACTTTCCCTTCACATAAATGGTGTTTGTTTAGGCAGTGTTACAATTTATATAATCTTGGTAAGATTAACATTTGCAGAAAACATGACACATTAGCCCATTTGTTCATGGAAAGTTCTGTTTCTAAATTTTGTTTATGTTTTATGCAATGATAATATATATATATATATATATATATATATGTATACATATATATAATATACACATAGATGCAAATATTTCTCTACACATGTATATACATGACCATTTGTTATTCAGTTATTTCATTACCAAAAAATTAATACACATTTGCTCTATGAATCATGTTGGGAGAAAAAATCATAAAAAGAGGGAAAAACCATGGAAAAGAAAAAAAAAACAGAAAAAAAGGTAAACATGGAATGTGTTGATTTACATTTAGTCTGCATTGTTCTTTCTCTGTATTCTGAAGAATTGTTTGGTCATTTCAATTGTATCTGACTCTTTGTGATCCCATTTGGAGATTTCTTAACAAAGATACCGGAGTGATTTTCCATTTCCTTCTCTGACTCATTTTACAGATGAGGAACAGGTAAATAGGGGTAAGTGACTTGCCCAAGGTCATACAGTAATGAGTTTCTGAAGCCAGATTTAAACTAGTCTTTCTTTTTCCAAGCTTAGGGTTCTATCCACTGTGCCACCTAACTGTTTCCAATATGCCTATTCACATATATGTATACATATATAGACAAATGTATATATAAACACTTAAAGATATGATATCTCACATTTGTATTCATATAAACATGAATGTACACATCCATATTAGAAGACACAGGCTTAATGTCATGAAAAGGAAGAAGAATATTCAACATTTTATAGAATTGTTTAAAGTATATTATACAGGTCTATTATAAAAGAACATTTATGGCAAAAATATTTATATTTGAGAAAAGTAACATAAGGTAACAAATAGGGAGTGACATCAAAATCAAAAAAAATCTCTATTTCATGACCCTCTTTTAATAAAAAAAAATGTTTCATATGCTTATGGGCTAGTCATTCATCTTTTTGGTGCTCTTGACCAATGGTGTCACTCTCAAATATGGGGCCAGTAACCTATAAAGATCTCTTCAGGCTGCATATTGACTTAGTTTAAAATGCAATATTTATGTTTTATAGTTTGTAATTTGTTTTACTAAATATTTGCCAATTACATTTTAATATAGTTCTGGCTGCTGCCATAAGGTTAAATGTTTGACACTTCTGTTCTAGGATACTCTTTAAAACTTTGAGTTAGAGGAATTCTCTATACCAGAGAACGTATTGCTGCATTCCCTTTTTCTAATATCCTAGTCCTCCATGTATTTTGTCTTGTCCACTTCCAAATAATTGCTTTTTTCACTAGAAATTCAAGCTTTATTCATTTAATATTTTTATCCAGTTGCATTTGAAATAATTTTTTAAGACTTGTCAAAGAGGGAGAGGGGAAGAGAGACAGAGACAGAGAGAGAGAGACAGAGACAGAGACAGAGGGAGACAGAGAGACAAAGAAAGACAGAAAATGAGAGATAAAAGACAGAGAATATAACAAGAAAGAGGTGAAGGAGGATTAAAAAGATGATTATTTTCTGGATGTTGTGATGTTTATTCATTGTCATAGCACATTATTAATTTTTAACATGGATATAAAGTTTATTTTAGACTATGTCCATGACTTCTCATTTTTTTTGCTTTCTCCCACTATTTCACCTCTACCCCACTTTCTCTCTCCAGTTTGGTTGATCTACACATTAAAGATTTGAAAAATAACCATTAAATTATTTTAAAATATTGGTCTTTGGTGCTAGGAACATTCTCAAACACTATTTTAGTCAAAATTCTTCTGAGAATTTATTTTGAAATCCTATTTATTGTAATAAGCTGCTTGCTTCAACTCAGACAGAAAAATAGTTTCATTGGATGAGAGACTCAAATCAACATGAAAAGAATAGAAAATAAAAATTTTAATTAATAGTTGGCATGCCAAGCCTCATAGGGATTTTCCTAACAGCAGCAATGTGTTATAAAACAGCTTAACACTAGGGATTATAAAGCATATTTTCAACTACTTTTAATAACAGCATAATGCCTACATACACATTTGTGTTAAATATTTAAATGTAGTATGAATATTTTGTACCAATTTTTGAGTTTCCATCCAAATTAGTTTATCAAAATTTATAGAGCCTCTCCATCACTACCTAGGTACTAGCACTTTCGTATGTTTTCTCACTTTGCCCTTATTTTTTTTTGAAAAATGATCATCTTTTAGGGTTATGCTTGGTTCTGAATTGATGAAACTTCAATCTTTTATGTCTTCTTTATTCTTAATAGATTTGGTCTGAACATAAATCAAAAGGATTACAATGATTTAATGTGATCTCTTTATCATCATCACTGCCCCATAATCCTCTTGCACTTTTACTTTATTGTGAATATAGAAATAGGCATACTTAATCAATGTCAGGTTTGGCACTAAAACTATTGAAAATACTTGGGAGTCTGTTTTTCCCCAGCTTTCAAAGGATCAAAGATTGAGATATTAAAGAAAATTTTGATTCTATCTAGTAGAACATTCAAATTTTACAAAAAAAAAATGCTTCAAAAAAAAAAAGAAAAAAAAAAGACAAATTTTACAAATGAAGAACCTGAGAAACAGAATTGCAGAGACTTGACCATGTGCACAAATGTCTAAGAGAGGCTTTGATCCTAGGTCATTCTAATTCTAAATCTTTTCACTGACCATTACACCATGATGCCTCAGCTACCAATCTCTTCTCAATCTTAATGTTCCTAAACTTCATAATATGGATGTTCATTCAATCACTGAAGACCAGCTACACTTTTCCTATCATTTAGTTCATTTTCTCTATTTCTCATGAAAACTAGGGATTCAGTTATTTACTCTATGCCAACATTCCCCATACTTCTTCCAGTTTGGAAGGGATCTTTCCTCCTTTGTGTTCCTCTTTCCCCAGAACTACTTAGTTCCATTAGAAGCTGACAACTCTTAGTTTCTATCCCTTCTGTGTCCATTCACAGGCTGCTGTCCACTCTTTGCCATCTCTTTCAAAGGGTCCTTGATTCCTAGAAACATGCCCCATTTAAAATCATATCCTCAAATCCCTAAATGCTCCTTGCATGATTTTAGTGGGGACAGACTTGAGGATATCTGAGCAGGTGAAATGAAAGGTCCACAGATCTCTAATTTTTCAACTTGCTTCCACTTCAACTCAATCCTGTTGATATTCATTGCAATAAAAAGCTATAGTATAATTTTTGGATTTTTTTAAATGATGTACTAAATCCCCAAATGAGTAACAGGAAGGTTATTTCTGAACAAAGTTCTGCTACACAAATTTCTCAATAATATTCTAATTTTACAAAATAATTGCTATGACAATATTTGCCAGGTATGAAACCTGTTTAATCTAAACTTCAAAAATGCTATGTCAAAACAGATTGAAAAATGGAGGAAATGGAATTATAAAAAATGTTTCAAGATGAAAATCTTTCTTTTTTCTCTTAAGTCATATTTGGTAATCTTCAGCAGGTCTATGTCCTCATTTACAGTACTACATATAATATCATAAATGTATGCTTTTAGAAAATACTTATATCACTGATTTTTTTTCTGCTTTATAGTAAAAATAATTCAAGCAATTTATGTTTAAACATGACATTATTCTGCAGAAAAGAGGGATAATTTGTTTTTGTTTTTTCTTAAGTAAAAGTATAGCACTGATCTAGGCATTTGGATTTAAGATTTAAGCAAGCCTTAATTTTGATTCCTTTTGAGTATTCATTAACTTCATGCAGACAAAAGCAGATGGTCACTTGTTTAATTGCTTATGTGTTTATAAAGAAAATCAATTAGCAGTACCCCTGTGGAGTTTTTACCTTTT
Organism: Myrmecobius fasciatus; assembly: GCA_023553655.1. NCBI lineage: Eukaryota > Metazoa > Chordata > Mammalia > Dasyuromorphia > Myrmecobiidae > Myrmecobius > Myrmecobius fasciatus. The sequence continues at coordinate 76,523 of JAJPUD010007529.1, read as the reverse complement.
TTCCTGCTTAGATTCTCATCAACAAATGTATTGATAGTCAGCTTTTGGCACCTACATTTCTCCCAGTTGTGTGAAGACAGGAGGGATCTACTCCCATTAAAGAACCTTAGAAATAATCTTTAAAGAAACAAGGCAGCTTGTGAGAGAAATGAGGAAAGAGAGTGATGGAGGAAAATAGACAGGGGATCATAATATAATTTTAAGTGGAAGAGAATTTATAAGCTTTCAGATCTAACCCCCTCATTTTACTGATGAAGTCCAGGGAATTAAATTGACTTGCCAAGAAACACATAGTGTCTGAGAAAGACAGAACTTTAATCTTCCCAATTCCAATGCCCTATTCCTCTTGATCACAGTAGCAAAGTTTTTACAATTAATCATCCTGAAAATTTTGCTGTTATGTTATACAATATTTTCCTGCTTCTGCTCACTTCTATTTGCATGAATTAATGACTTTCTAAATTTTTCTGAAGCTATCCTGTTAATCATTTCTTATATGCATAATAGTATGCTGTCACAATCATATAACATAACTTGTTCAGCTATTTCCCAATTGATAGCCCCATAACTTCCAATTCTTTTTACTAAAAAAAAAAGGTTTTATAAGTATTTTGTCCTCTCTTTTCTTTGATTTCCTTGGGATACAGATCTAGTGGTAGAATTGCTAGGTCTAAATTTTATTGCCCTTTGGTTGTAGTTCCATTGTTCTTCAAAATTTTTGGATTAGTTCACAACTCTACCAATAGTGTATTCTTGTTCCATTTTTCCTGGAATCCCTTCCAGCATTTCTCATTTTTCTTTTCTATCATATTAACCAATCTAATAGATGTGAGGTAGAATATGAGAGTTGTTTTAATTTGCATTTCTTCAATAAATAGCAATTTATGGCATTTTTATCTGACTATTGATAGCATTATTTCTTCTTCTGAAAACTGTTTATTCATATCATTTGACCATGTATCAACTGGGGAATGGTTCTTATTTTGTTCATATATTGTGCTACATTTTCTATATAGTTTTAGAATAAAGTCTTTATAAGACAAACATTCTTTAAAAATGTTTTTCTGGGTCCTTGTTTCTTTTCTAATTTTGACTGCATTAATTTTGTTTGCATAAACTATGTTAATTTCATGTAAACAAAATAATCTATTTTACTTCTTGCTTTTCCCCCTCTACTTACTAATTATTCCTTTATTTATACATCTGATAGGTATATTTTTTCCATGTTCCCCCTTCATATGGGATGTCAAATACCTCCATGTCAAAATCATGTATCCATTTTGACCTTATCTTAGTATATGGCTTGAGTAACTAGCCTATGTCTAGTTTTTGCCAAATTGCTTTCCACTTTCCCAGCAATCTTGTCAAAGGATGAGTTCTTATTCCAAACACTTGGATCTTTGGGTTTCTCATACACTAGATTATTACTGTAATTTTCTGATATATATTGTGTATATATGTAATATGTATTGGTACTGATGTGCTAATCTATTTCTTAGCCATAATTATGACTTTTTAATACAATTTGAAATCTGACACTGCAAGGCTGATTTCTTTTATTGTTTTTTTATTGTTTGTTTTGTCTTTGTTTTTGTTTTTAGTGATCCCTTTGATATTCTTGACATTTAGTTCTCTCAGATGAATTTTGTTACTCTTTCTAACCTTGTGGAATAATTCTTTGACAGTGTTTGATTGGCATGAGATTAACTAACTTAATTAACTGGATAGAATTGCCATTTTTATTACACTGTGTCAGTCACCCCATGAGCAAATGATATTTTTCCAATTGTTTAAATCTTTCTTAATTTGTGTGAAAATAGTTTTGTAATTTTGTTCATAGAGAACTTGGTTTTATCTTGGTAGATAGATTCCCAAGTACTGTATATTTTCTACAATCAATTTAAATGGTGTTTTTCCTACCATCTTTTCTTTCCAGGTAGTATTGATAGTATGTAGAAATGTGTTGATTTATATGTGTAATGTTCATGTTCTGTAACTTTGCTAAAGTTAATTATTCTCTAGAAAATAAGTCTATAGTGGTATCTCGTAATTATCTTAATTTCATTTCTCTGACTAATACTGATTTGAAGCACCTTTTCATATGACTAGAAATAGTTCCAATTTCTTCATCTGAAAATTGCCTGTTCATATCCTTTGACCATTTATCAATTGGAGAATTACTTGAATTCTTATAAATTTGAGTTAATTCTCTATATATTTTAGAAATGAGGCCTTTATTAGAACCCTTGAAAGTAAAAATGTTTTCCCAGTTTATTGCATCCCTTCTAATCTTGTCTACATTAGCTTTGTTTGTAAAAAAAACTTTTTAACTTGATATAATAAAAATTATCTATTTTGTGATTAATAATGATCTCTAATTCTTCTTTGGCCACAAATTCCTTCCTCCTCCATAGATCTGAGAGGTACACTATCCTATGTTCTTCTAATTAGTTTATAATATCACTCTTTATGTCTAAATCATGAATCCATTTTGACCTTATCTTGGTATGTGATGTTAGGTGTGGTCAATGCCTAGTTTCTGCCATACTAGTTACCAAATTTTCCCAGCAGTTTTTGTCGAACTGTAAGTTCTTATCCCAAAAGCTGGGTTTTGGGGTTTGTCAAACACTAGATTACTATAGTCATTGACTATTTTGTCCTGTGAACCTAACCTATTCTACTGATCAACAACTTTGTTTCTTAGCCAGTACCAAATGGTTTTGATGACCACTGCTTTATAATATAGTTTTAGATCTGGAACAGCTAGGTCAACTTCATTTGCTTTTTTCCCCACTAATTACCTTGAAATTCTTGACCTTTTGTTCTTCCAGATGAATTTTGTTATTTTATCCACTATGTTTTATCAAGTATGAGATACCACTAAACATCTCTCAGATTGGCTAAGATGACAGGAAAAGAAAATGAGGAATGTTGGAGGGGATGTGGGAAAACTGGGACACTGATACATTGTTAGTGGAACTGTGAATAGATCCAACCATTCTGGAGAGCAATTTGGAACTATGCTCAAAAAGTTATCAAACTGTGCATACCCGTTGACCCAGAAATGTTTCTCGTGGGCCTATATCTCAAAGAGATCTTAAAGGAGGGAAAGGGACCCACATGTGCAAAAGTGTTTGTGGCAGCCCTTTTTGTAGTGGCTAGAAACTGGAAACTGAATGGATTCCCACCAATTGGAGAATGGCTGAACAAATTATGGTATATGAATGTTATGGAATATTATTGTTCTGTAAGAAACGACCAGCAGGACGATTTCAGAGAGGCTTGGAGATACTTGCGTGAACTGAAGCTGAATGAAGTGAGGAGAACCAGGAGATCATTATACATGGCAACAAAAAGACTATATGATGATCAATTCTGATGGACATGGTTCTCTTCAAAAACGAGGTGACTCAAACCAGTTCCAATTGTTCAGCAATGAACAAAGCTACATATACCCAGAGAGAGGCCTGTGGGATTTGAATGTGGACCACAACATAGCATTTTCATGCTTTCTGCTGATGTTTGCTTGAATTTTTTTTTACTTCTTATTTTTTTTCCTTTCTCTTTCTAGATTCATTTTTTCTTATGCTGCAAGATAACTATATAGATATGTATACATATATTGGATTTATCATATATTTTAACATATTTAACATATATTAGACTATCTGTCATCTAGAGGAGGGAGTGAGGGGAAGAAGGGAAAAATTTGGAACAGAAAGTTTTGCAAAAGTCAATGTAGAAAAATTACTCATATGTTTTATAAATAAAAAGCTTTAATAAAAAATAAATTAAAAAAAAAGAAAATAGGTCCATAGTATTCTTTCTTCAGTTTGCTCTCCCTGATTTAGGTATTTAAATCATATTTGTTGCTTGAAGAAATTTAATTAGACTCTACATATATTTTTTTTCAAATAGCTTATATAGTATTTGGGATGAACTGTTCTCACAAATATTTGGTAGAATTCACTAGTAAATCAATCTGTTCCTGTGATTTTCTTTTAACTTAGGGTGCTCATTGATGATTTGTTCAATGTATTTTTCAGATAGGTTATTAAAGTATTGTATTTCCTGTTCTGTTAAATCTGGCCAATTTATATTTTCCAAATATTCATCTGTTTCACTTATATTATTATTATTACTGGCATATAATTTGGAAAAGGAAATTCTATTGACTGCTTTAATTTTAATTTCATTTTTGATGCTAGTTATTTGGTTTTCATCTTTCCTTTATCCATTTTATCTTAAAAATCAAAGTGACCTATGTTTTAGCTATTTTATTGTTTTCTTTATAAAACCAAGGCCTGAGATTTTATTTTCATCTTTATTAATTTCTCTTTTCATTTTTCAGTATTTCCAATTTTGTGTTTAATTGGGAATTTAAAATTTGTTTATTTTTCAGTTTTTGTAGTTGCACATTTAATTCATTTTTCTGCTCACATATGCTTTTATTGACAGACACATTTAGAGATATAAAATTTCTCATTTTAGTTGTATCACACATATTTTGGAACATTATCTCAATGTCATCATTCTCTGTAATGAAATTATTGTTACTATGATTTGTTCTTTGACTCACTCATTGTTTAAGGTTAGAATATTTCGTTTCTATGCACTTTTATTGAATGTGATTTTATTACATTATGGCCTAAAAGAATGCATTTACTATTTGTGTCATATTGTATTTGGTTGTGAAGTGTTTTTTTTTTTAATGCCCTAACATATGGTCAATCTTTATGGTGTCATATACAGATTCTATTCATTTCCTAAATTTATTTGTTATTTATTTTATAATTAGGTTTATCTTGCTTTGAGAGAGAAAATTTAAGTTACCCCTTCTTAGTTTTGCTCTCTATTTCCCATTATAATTCTTTTGACTTTTCCTTTAAGAATTTGTATACTATAATATTTATACATATGTGTTTAGTAATGATATCACTTAATTGTCTATTTTAGTAATATGTAGTTTCCCTCCTTTTTCTTTTATTTAGTTCTATTTTTGCTTTTACTTTGTCTGAGATCATGATTGCTACTCCTACCTTTTTCAAAAAAAGATGAGACATAATAAATTGTTCTCCGCTTCTTATTTTAACTATATGTGTGTCTCTGATTCATGTTTCTTATAAACAATATATTGTTAGATCTGCTTTATAATTCTTTATATAAATAATTCATTATATATAATTCTGCTTTATAATTCATTCTGCTATTCATTTATGTTTTATCAGTGAATTCATCCTATTCACATCAACAGTTATGATTTATTGACTCTGCATTTCTCTCCATTCTATTTTCTTCTGTTTATCT
>JAJPUD010007529.1:49938-65111 GCA_023553655.1 Myrmecobius fasciatus | reverse complement strand
TATATATATATATGTATATTTACATATACATATATATGGATATGTTTAAAAATTGATAAAAATTGTAATCAATTATTTAATCCAATAAGCATTTTTGATTTTATGCATTGTGCTATATAGGATAGAATCTTCTATAGTCTATGTAGAATGTATAACAGTCAACCATTTTCTAAAATATTTGTAGAAATCATATTACCATTTTGTCATGATGCTGTTTTTTTTTTAATTTTGAGTTTACAAAGAGAATTTTTTTATGTTTTCCTCATAGCTTATTTGTAATTTCAATTATATTATGTGCAAAATAGAGAAAATAACATTAGCTCCCATTTTTATAATGTTTTCCTCACAGCAACCCTATAAAAGGGTAGTTTGTATAAGTGCCTAGACAATCTTAAAGTTACATGTAGATATCAGTTGTTTATTGTGGTTTTCATACTATAATCCCTACTTTACAGATAAAATAGTGCTTTTCAGATGTTGAATGATTCCCTATTCTCTTCAGGCACCCAGCAAAGAAATGTCTGAAGCGAAATTTATATTTCTCCTCATTCCATATCTATTCACTATTCTCTCGATCACACTATAATGTTCCTTATTTACTTTATGGATGACAGCTATAAAAATAGAATTCTTTATCTTATTTTGTAGGAACTTATTTAACTTTTAAGTAACTGATAAAGCATGAATATTTACCTTGATTGAACTACTTAAGGTTAGAAATGTTTTACTTCTGAAGGCACTGACTTCTGTTTCCATAGACTCCAGCAGGTTTGAAAGTGTAGATGATCTGCGCAATATATAGTTCAGTTGTTAATGTACAACTCTAATATTTTTATGAATGCATATTGTGTGTATGACACATACACAAAAACACACACACAGAGGGAGAGAGAGACCGAGAGATAGAGACAGAGACACAGACACTAACAGAGAGAGACAGAGAGAGAAACAGAAACAGAGAGAGAGAAACAGAGACAGAGAAAGGCAGAGAGAGACAGAGAGAGAGAGAGAGAGAGAGAGAGAGAGAGAGAGAGAGAGAGAGAGAGAGAGGAAAGGAGAGAGAGAAAGGGAAGGAAAAAGAGAGGGAGGGAGATTTTATATGTTGTTCAAGGCCAGGAACATTAGCACAGCTTTGCAGAAAAATCTTTGCAGTGGATTGAGAATTGGAAGTCTGACACTGAGCAACCAGGTTTAAAACTTTGGTGTCCAATATGAAATGGAGAGTAAATATTCTTAGTGGATTGTATAAGTTTATGCCATCAGAGTCACAGATTGCCTCAGTCAATCATAAAACCTTCATGAGAGAGCTGGCATTGGCCTTGTGTAATGCAGGCTCATTGACTTTTATTGTCTAATGTATTTCATCCTTGGCAAGAAGAATCCACTGTAGCAATGCATAGCCTCTGTCTTTCAAGTTTTCCATGAAGGATATGACATACTCACTTAAAATATTCCTGATTGCAAGTAGAAAACATTTGATCAGCAAATACATTACCAATATTTCAATAAGTGCCTATTGCTTGCCCAACATATTTGTATTATTGTCTATAAATCAAATAGGTAGAGAAAAGAATCTACTCATTCATTTTCCATTTTAAAGCAGAGATGAAATTATTTCTGGGTCTTCTGGGAGTTGTGAGAATAATGAATCAGAGTAATGAAAGCATGGAAGAGGAGAATGAAAGGACAAGAGTAAGAAACAAGGGAAGCAGGTGACCATTGCAAGATTGCCCCTCTTACCTCTAGTAGACTCTCTAGTAGAGTCTATTATATGCTAAGCTAGATGTTTTGATATTTGCCCACTCTCAGAATAATACTTCACATTACTGCCACTTTCACAGGCATTAGCTTTTATCTCTTCCTGGAAATTCCAGTGGGGAATTGATGTCTGGTTTGCTTGATATCACTGCCTAAAGGTGACAACCAGAAAATAGCAGGTAATTGGATATCTATTGCCACTCACTCTTCTTGAGGATCAGTTCCCATAAGTATGCAATGTATAGATAATGATGGCTTACTACCCCTTACCAGTTTATTTCCTATAAATAAAAATGGATTCTGTCCCTTAGTTAACCAAAGAGCTGAAATGAATCAGTAATACCGTTTCTATTTCTTCTTAAACTCTTACACCACAACATTAACATTCATATCATACATAAATTGTAATTATAAACTGGATAACAAAATTGGCAAACAGCAAATCAATTCAGGATAAACATTTAAAAAATTATGAAGACTATATATTATCAGGAGTTAAATAAGTCTGTCAAAATTCCCTGAGTAGATAGATGGAGTATGTTGTTTAAGGAATAACAAGAAAGCAAATGTCACTGGAATATGTGGTGGGGTACAATATATAAGAAATCTGGAAACAAGAGAAACTCTACGAAAGGGTTTTAACAGAGAATTAAAATGTTTAATGTTGGATCCTGGAGTTGATAGGAGAGGAGGGAAGTAGATTAAGAGTACAGCAAACTCTCTCTGTCCCTGTTTCTCTGTCTCTGATGTTCTGTCTGGCTCTGTGTGTGTGTCTCTCTCTCTTTGACTGTCTATCTCTGTGAGTGTCTCTCTCTCTCTATCTCTGTATATCTCTCTGACTCCCTATCTTTCTGTCTGCCTATCTGTTTCTCTCTCTCCCTCTCCCTCTTTCTCTCTTTTTCCTCCCTCCATCCCTCCCTCCATCCCTCCATTCCTCCCTCCCTCCCTCCCTCCATCCCTCCATTCCTCCCTCCCTCCTTTTCCTCTTCCTCCTCCTCCTCTTCTTCCTCCTCCTCCTCCTCCTCCTCCTCTTCCTCTTTTCTCCTCCTGCTCCTCAAATAGCTAAGTAGTAGAGGTATGCTTGTAAATATCAGAGCATATACAAGATGCACTTTAAAGTCTAATTTTCATTTTTAACATTTTTTCCCAACACTTTATTAAGTGTAGAGAATCCACAAAATAATAAATTAAGCCTTGATTTGTAATATCTGCAGGTTTCCAAGGCATAAATATTTACTTTGCAAATTTAGCAATTAGCTATTATGAGCTATATTGTCAGCTCCTTAAGATAATGGGCTGCCTTTTGCAATTTTTGCATGTCCAGTATTTAGCACAATAGTTGGCACATAGAAGAAAATTAATAAATGTTTCTTTATTGATTAACTGATAAGAACTGTCTTTGCCACATTTCTGGTACTAGATACATCTCTCAATTTGATTCCTTCAGTTATCTTTTTCTAAGCTTGCTTCTCCTCTCTATATGCATTCATGTGATATCTTTTTATCTTATCTACAAGGGATACCTTCAGGGCATTTTTCAAAGATTTTACTGAATCCAGCCCTAATCAATAACTAATCAGAGTAGTGCTATTTGAATTGTTTTAATTTTTTATACTCCAGTTATTCTCTTTTCTTGTTATATAGAAATCTGTGAATGGTATCTTAGCAAAGCAGAGACTTTTTGTTCTCATAAACCATCAACTCTAAAATAGACATAACAAGAACTAAATTATGATTCTATAAAGTTTTCTAAGTAGTTGAAATGTAGAATCTCATTTTAAACCTCATAGTAAACTTTTATGATTTAAGATTAATAATAGCAATTATAGTTAGCATTTATATAGTGCTTTAATATTTTTCAAATATTATCATTTTGTCCTCACAACACTTGGATGTAGGTCTATTTTACAGAAGAAGAAACTGAGGCAAGCAGTAGTTATTACTTGACCCAGGTCATATAGCTAGTAAGGGTCTGAATCTAGATTTAAGATCTGGTCTGTACCTTAAATTACAGAGCTCCAGCCTCTTTTCTTTGTGTTACTTATTTTCCTGTTACCATATCACTTATGAGACAAGTGAGAGTGAGAAAAATTTTGAATTGCTTCTGGGCACCTAACCACTAAGTATCAAAGGTGGGAATTTAACCTAAGATTTCTTGAATTGATTGGTTGCACTCTAAATTTAATTAGAAAATAAATTAACCAAGCATGTGTAAAATATACATTTTCTAAAATGGAAAGAATCCTTATAATAAAGGATATCCAATGTAGAAAAAAATCCTTTCAATTTTTGGGGGCAAGTTTTTTATGTTGCCAAAATTCAGACCTGTTTTTATAAATATTATAAAAATAGAATAAGAGAAATGATGAAAAAAATGTTCAAAATGAGAAAATAAAGAAAGGCAACCTTTATACCTGTTTGTTGAAAGGGAAAAAAATAAAGGGGTTACATAAATAGAAATGGGAATTGTGCTGTATTGAAACATAATAGGAATGCTACTACTCTATTTTAGGCACTGTGATGTATAAGCAACTTTATCAATAAATATATCATATGAAATTATAGGGTTTTTGTAATGCCAAAATAGAGAAAATGTGTATTTGTATATACAAATATCAGTAATCTTGAAAACTGAAATGTGAAGAATTGCTCACCTTGTTCCACAGAGGAAATTACATTTAAATTACATTTCAGCTAATTTGCAACATACTTTTTAACATATCAGGGAATAGAAATGGGAATTAAAATACACACAACAAATGGCATTGGTCCAGTTTCACTCAGGTATTTTTGTATTTAACACACTCATGACTATCAGCACGTGCCTGTATGCTCAGTAAAGAGAAAGAAATTGGGTTGTCTAAAAGCTAAAATTTGTATTTTTTGGCAGGTTATCACTTGCATTCTCTTAGTGGAATTAAGAATAAGAAGGGAAAGAAGTTACTAATAGTTTAGAATGGGTGAAAAGGGATAAGGACTCTCTTAGGGTAGGAGATGGGGAAAATACTTGCCTGGAAGTTTTTTTGTTTTGTTTTGTTTTGCTTTTTGCTGAGGCAATTGGGGTTAATTGACTTGCTCAGGATTACACAGCCAGGAAGTGTATTTGAACTCAGGTCTTCCTGACTTCAGGGCTGGTGCTCTAACCACTGCACCACCTAGCTGGCCCTTTTTTCTTACCATTATTAAGAAACAGTTATCTAGATAGCTAAGGATAAAGAAAGAAAAATTGAACAGCCCCTTCTCTCAAGGATGATGCATTTCCCCTTTTGCATTTTCACTTCTGTTCTTAATACTCAATTGATAGTGTTCTCTATAAAGTTACCAAATGATTTCTTAATTACCAATTCTGATGGTGTTTTTTCAGTCCTCATTTTTCTTTATCTCTCTGCTGCAATAAATACTGTTGACCATCCTCTTCTAGCTACTCTCTCCACTCCAGGTTTGTTTTTGGTTTTTTGGTTTTTTCCCCCTCCTCCTTTGGTTCCCTTTCCTGTCTGTCTGATAACTCCTTCTTATTGTTCTTTTCTGAATTATCATTCATGTCACTGCCCCTGTAATTATAGGTGTACTCAAAGACTATATCCTAGGCATCTCATTTTCTGTCTCTTTGCTCTCTCTTGGTGATTTTCTGAGTTCCATAAAGTTAATCATTATCTTATTAAAATAACTGCCAGATTTATTTCTGCATCTCTCTCTGTATCTCTGTATGTCTATATCTATCTATTCTTTTGTATCTTTATCTCTACATCTATATATCCAGATCTAGAACACAGATATCTTTATATAAATATGTAGTTCTAGAATTACATTTATCCAGAACCAGGTTCTTTTGTAAGATCTTGTCCTACTTCACCAACTGCTCATTAGACTTTTCACCATATCTGTCCCAGAGATATCTTTCTTCTCAGTATCCCTTCTACAAAATTTCTTTATTTCTGTTGAGTGTACCATACATTCATTTTTTCAAGTTCATGACTCAAAATTATCCTAGATTTCTAATTATTTCTCAGTTTAAATCTCTTATCAGATACCAAAGCTTACCATTTCTATCTATAAAACATGTACAATTTCTACCCCTCCCCATTTTTTATACTCATTCAACCATTTTATTTTGGACCATCATGACATCTTGCATGGATTTTAGCAATAGCTTCTAATTAGTCTTCTTACTTCAAGTCTCTTCTTAAGTCAATCTAGCCTTCATAGAATTTATGAAATTATTTTCTTTAATAATAGACTTAAAGATATTACTCCCCAATAATCCCCAGTGGGTCCCTATTGCAATTTCTCTCTCCCTATTATTTCTAAGATCAAATATAAAATTACTTTGACTCAGTATTCATTGATCTCTTTCACTATCATTATAATTAAGTCAAATTGTTGTTTATCCTATCATCTTTTTGTCTTTGCATTAACCATCCTTATGACCAAAATGCACATCCTCTCAATTTTCAATTCATAAAATGCCTGCTTTCAATATCTAACTTCAATATGTCCTATGCCTGTAGCTTTGCAGATACCTCATATACCAATACTCTGCCTTACAAAATAAATTATGCTGCATGGTTTTCATTTATTCTGCATTTACTGTGTAAATTCTTCATGGGAATTTGTCTCCTCTATAGTTGTCTTTCTTGACAGAATATAAGATTCTTGAGAGCAGAGATTCTTCCATTATTTTTTTTTTAATATCCCTTACCCTGGCAGAATGATTGACACATAGGTAATTAATAAAGAGCAATGTTTATACTCTAGTACTGGGTAAGGTAGTGGTTATTACATTTATTGAGAGAAGTAAATGGAAGTTAATTTGAGGAAGAAGAGAACACTAAAAATTATGGCAATAGGAATGGCTCATCTTAGGAAGTAATAGGAGTTATTCTTGAAGGATGCTAGAGCTTCTAAAGATAGAAGTGAAAGTAGAATATGTAATGGTTATCAGGGAGAGCTTCTGGAGAACTATAAATGCTGGAGTGACTAGGTCAGGTAAAGGCTACTGAGCCAGTTTGACTAGCATACTGAACATGTGAAGGGGACTAATAGGAAATAAGATTAATATTAAAGTTTGAAATGATTTTATCAAGGTTTTTAAAAATCAGAATAAGAAATCTACTTTGTATGCTAAAAGCAATAGGAGGTTAATAAATATTTTTAAGCAGAGAAGTAGAATGATCTGATATATGCCTGGAGGAGATTATTTTCACAGGTATGTGAAGGATGGATTAGAGTTTAAAAAAATTAAAAACAAGATAAGGAAAATAATTATGGCATTATTATTATAATCGAGGTGATAGGCAGTAAAAGAATGAATTAGCCTCTCAAGTAGAAGGAAGGCTGTAGATCTTTTTGTTGTTATTCCAAAAAGACACTCCCAATTTAGTGCATTTTCATGGATTGTCCCAGATTGCTAGCTTTCCCTTTCTCCTCATCTCAGTCTTCTGGCAATTCTGGCCTCTTTCAAGTCTCATCTAAAATCCCACTTTCTGCTAGAAGCCTTTCACAGCTCTCTCCTCCCCACCCCCACCTCCAAAGGCTACTATATTTCCTCTGAAATTGTCCACTGATATCTCCTTTGCATTTAGCTGTTTATTGCAGTTTCTTCAATAGATTATTAGCTCCCTGAGAGCAGGGAATGGTTTGGTCTTTTAAAAAAAAAATCCCATTAATAGTGTTTGGTACATTGCAGGTGCTTAATTAATGTGTATTAATCTCACTAATAGGTATATGTTGGCTGTGCTTAAAATATTTTGCATTATTTTCTAATTAAGCATTGAAGATTATACCATGACAATATAGGTTTGACCAATTAGTAGTATATGAGGAAAAAAGGAGAAACAATCAAAATGGCTTTTTCTTCCACATAAAGCTATAAATTGTTAAACTAATTGTTAAAATTTCACTACTTCTGTTCACCTTCTTAACATTTTGTGGAAGTTAAGCTAATATTGCTGAAATTTAACTCCATCTAATTTTATTTTTGATTTGTTATTAATAGTAGTAAAACTTTAGCTGAATACATATTATACATGTCAAATAATATCAAATACAATATAAATAGTAATATGATTATGGATTAATATTTGAAATGTATTTTTTCCATGGAAAGTATGGAGTTTTATTAAGTTCTTTTGTGTTTATTCCCAAACAATGCTTCTCAGAAATTCATGGAAACTAGTATCCCTCTCAGCTTTCTGTTTTACTTAGCTTAAAATACACAGGATTTAGTGGACACTATTAACTTCTTTAGGTTTTTATAGCATTGACCTATATGCTAGTTAAGTAGTGAGACTTTAATTTTATTATAATTACTGCACCTTTCCAAATGACACAGAATGTAGATAGAAACCAATAAGCCTTATTATCATTAGACTGATGTTATGATGTACTGCAGACAATAGTATTCTCTTAAAAGCAAAATAATTTATTTCATATAGTTAGCATAGAGAACACAACTATGCAAAAATAACTGTTGATAAATGTATTGGAAAATATATGATTACAGAAGACATTTTAACATGTACTTTCAAATTAATTTCACAGGTTAAAAATATCCCATTTGTTTTGACATAATTAAAAATAATTTCACTTTCTACACAATAAGAAACAGTATTGTGATATTCCAAATGTAATTTCTATATCCAGTCTGCATAAAGGTGGAAGAATGTACATTAAGAAAGTCTGGGAAGCTGTGGGGCTTGGGGAAACAATATCATATAATTAAATGCTCTTATAAATGTAAGTGTCATTGCAAAGGTGACCTCAACAGCCTTCTGCATTTTCTGGCATGCTTTTCAAATTCTACATTTTTCTGTCTAGCAGTCAGTGGCTTTGCTAACACCCCTAACATCTATAAAAAATGCTGTCACAATACACATCCTTACCATAGTTCTCAACACTCATCAGTTCTTTTGAAGTGTAGGTCTCACTGAGACCCAGAATCTGTGTTAGAAAAAATATTATTACTTTGGTTGTCAAGGTTTCTCAAATGGGAAGAATACCTTTAGTTTTAGTGGGTTTTTTCCTCTTTTCTTTACATCTGTGATACTTGATGGTTTGTGTCAAAAATAATACTTGAAAGGACTACTGCTCTGCCAACATGATTTTACCTTCTTTCATTCCATTTTCTGCTTATTCTTTGTCTTCCTCAGTTATTTTCCTAGTTAGCTTATTTCCTTACATCTCTTCTTAGTATAGATATAGGGATTCAAAATAGATAAGGACTGGGCCTGATTTCATTGCCACAGACAATTCTTTGATGATGATGCCATAATCTACAATCTTGCAGAGTTACCTAGAACACTGAAGTAATGTTTTTTAAATAGTCACATAACAATTAGTTATCAAGTGTGTGACCCAAGTCCATGGTTCCTGGGAACTTGCTCCAAAACTTTTTGCTTTATGCCCATGTGCCTCTATGTTTATTCATAAAAAAATTATTTGATAAGAAAAGTAGTGGTTGTATAGTTGTTTACAGCTCTCTATGGCCCCATCTCTGTGTGTGGAGATGGGGGAGGTGAGTTACTTGGCAAATGTACTGAATGCTTTGTCATTTCCTTCCCCATTTCATTTAATTTACAAGTGATAAACTGAGGTAAACGGAGTTAAGTGACCTGCCTAGGGTAATACAGAGAGTAAGTGTTTGAGACTAGATCTGAATTCACAAAAATGAGTCTTTTTAATTCTAAACACACTGCTCCAGCCAGTGGGTGATGCAATTGCTTCCAAATAGTGATAGACGTGGTAATTTCAGTAGTAGCACATGCATTATTTTGTTTGGTATTTAAAATATATTGCTGAAATAAGAAGTGGAAATTATTTTATAGATATCGAGTCTCAAGAGTTTAAGTTGTGTTAAAAGTAAAGTGTTAAAAGTTAAAGAGTTGATAAATGGAAGAACTGAATGCACAATTGAAGTCTTCTAGTGATTGGTTCCATATTCTACCCTTCATTTATCTTTCTGAAACCAGATCCAGTGTGGTAAATTACTAATATATCTTTACATCCTCTATTTTTTCACTGTTCTCCTGAGTTTTCCACCATATTACTTGTCTATTATTACAGAAACATTGAAACCTACGCCCAAGGTCAGTGCAGAATTTACTTTTAAAGATTTTTTTCCCTTTTCAAATATGGATTTGTATATTTCTTTCTGAAAATACGTGGATATGCAAGAATCCAATTTTTGCCCTCACCACAAACTCTAAGATATTAGGCAGTTGTTTGTTTATTTCAAGTATGACAGCTGCAGTAATTCCAGAAGGGTAGGGAGAAGAATGGTGAAGAAAAAAGGGCTTAATTCATAGTTGAAACGTCTGCTTTCCTGGGCTCTAAGGGAAAAAAAAAAAACAACAAAAAAGTGGAACCTAGGAGAGTAGGCTGGAGCACTCAAGGTTAATAGTTGGATCTTTAATAGCCACCAATTTCTTTTACAAAGAGCTTTTCCAGTGAGGTTTATCACTCCTGTCAATCATTTACAGTTATTAAGTATTCAGGTATAAGAGAGGAAGTAAACTGATTGAATGGATTTGACTGTCTGATGAGATGGTTGTATTTGTCTTTTTCCAATGAAAATATTATGTCTGTCTTAATAACCACCAAATCAGCTGCCTCAGCATTTTTGGTTTTGTTTTCTTTTTGATCATTGCAGAAACCTCTGAGGCATCTGTGAAGATGTTTCAAATAATTTCATAAACAAATAAATCCAAATGAAGCCTAATGAGGTATTTTGTGCTTTTTTTGTTTGCTTGACGAAATGATTACTTTGAAGTTTAAAAAACTATTTCTGGTACTATCTTCTCTTGACTATAAAATGTTGACTTGGAAGCAGAATGGGACAGTGGAATGAATGCCTGATATTTGGAAAGCAAAAGGCACCCAGACCCACTAGTTATTAATGCATTAACTTTGGCAAATTATATAACCTTTCTGAGATGCAGCTTTATCATCCTCATCATCATCACAACGTATAATTATCATCATCATCCCTAACATGCATAATAAGGTACATTAAGGTTTGCAAGGCACTTTTATATATGCTAATTCATTTGATCCTTACAATAATACCCAGTGTTAAGATTTATTATCATTATTTCTATTTTTAAGTGAGGAAATGAGACTCATAAAAATTACCTGACTTGCCCAGCTTTACAAAGTTCTCCAAGATTAGAATTCAGGTCTTCTTCACTCCAACGCCTTCTCTATTTTCATTTCTCTGCTTTGCTGAAAAGGAAAGTTTACCCTAGATCTGGGCATAAGCTTTTGTTGATTGTGAAACTCTTTGGCAAATCAAATGAAAACTATGTACTAATTTTCAGAATAATGTTTTTAATTGAATGAATAAAACACAAAGACAACAAATTATATTAAATCCATTTATTAAAATATCATTTTAAAGTATAAGGACCCTACGTTAAGAAGTTCTACATTATGTGAAAAAATCCTTTATAACTCTAAATTGTAGGGTCAAGTATGAGTACAGCAAAGAAGGATAGGGAAAAAGCTGTGATTTCACAAATACAGGAATTTTCATGTGAGAAAATTCCTTCCATCTGTGCAGAGCAATATTTTCTTCAGAAATGATTTTAACAAAGTTTAGTCAGTTTCAAACAAGATTGTAAGTTTCAGCATTAAAGAATAAAACCCAGGTTTTTCCTGGCATCTAGAACAGCTCTATCCACTACTCTCTACTGGTTCCATGACCCAATGTGTAATTCCAAAATTGTCACTGATGATCTGTAAAAGACCCTTTTGGTGTTATGACTACAAGTTTCTAATTCTTATCACATTGTAATTATTAAAAGCATGTTGAGTCTCAGTAAGGAAGGTTTTCTTGTCTTTGGTTTTTGGAAAATGTGCCTTATATCAGTATCTGTTACAATACTGGTCCACATCTTTATTGAATATTTGAATGAAGGCATAAGTGGTGAGCTTATCTAATTTGTGTGTGACATAAATCTCAGAGGGACAGGTAACATGTTTGAGGACGTTATGAGAATTCAAAAAAGGTTTTGATAAACTAGGATAAATGGCTAAATATATAATACAACTTAATTGAACAATCTATTTTTTTCCATTCTACCATATTTAAAACATTGTCATAGATGGTGGGCATAAAAAATCAAAATAAGAGAAAAAAAATCTACACCTAAGGAATTTATAGTCCACTTGGCAGCAGATGTCTAGAGAACACAACATTTAGATAGATAAGTAAAAGTCATGTAATATGAAGGAAAGAAAATGAACATCAAGGCACATCAGCAATGGAATGTCACATGTAGAAATCAGTCACTTGACCAGTTTAGTGAGTGTCAAGTATATAGTGAATGAGGTGACATTACTAAACTAGACAATGAAGGGCTTTAAATCCTAAGGGGAGAGATTTCTATTTTGTCATAAAGAAAAAAAGTTTCATGAGCAGAGGAGAAGCATAATACATAAACAGCAGGATAAATTAAAAATTAATAAGGATGAATCTGAATATCCTTTACTTAAATTCAAAAATTCACCTTTAGAAGGATGTCATGGAAAGGCTATTAAACTTGAATCATGGGACCTGGATTTGAATTCAGATGAATTTATTACCAATATGGTCTTGAGCAAGTCACTTAATTTTGCTAGTATCAGACTCCTTCCTTTCTCCTCTCACCTCCCCTGGCTCTGTGAAAAAGTATAATATTTAAGGACAGAGGAGGAGGTACACCCTTGCCAGACCACATCACTTTGTAACATCCACTCCTGTCTCCAGCTGGCCAAGTTACCCCTAATGTTACTGTCTGTGTGAGCACACATGTGTGTATGTGTATGTGTGTGTGTGCATATGTGTGTGTATGAGTATGTGTGTGTAGGGGCCCAAGCTTATCTTCATTCTCCACTAGATGCTTTTCACTAACTTCCAGAATTCAAATCCATGCTATTCCCTCATTCTTTATTCCCTCTCCCATTTCAGCTTCCTTTTTTGCATTTTCTTCCCTCATTAAAATGTAAGTACTTTGAAGCTAGGAACTGCCTTTCTTTGTGCTTACACCTTCAGAGCTTACTCCAGGAGTGTCACATAGTTAGCATTTTTTTAAATGCATTCTTTCTTTCTCTCTTCCTCCCTCCCTCTTTCCTTCCTTCTTTTCTTCCCTCCCTGTCTCTTTCCCTTTCTTCCCTCACTTCCTTCTTCCTTTTTTTTCCTATCTCCTTTCCTTCCTCTTTTCTTTCTTCCCTCCCTCCTTCCCTCCTTTCTCCCTTCCTTCCACGCTTGGAATGTTATATTTTCTTATTACTATTTCATCTTAAGAAGTGTATTGATAAGCTGAATCACATCCATAGTTGAAAACACAGGATAAATTATGCTTCATGTGATTATATTTTTAAGTAACTAAGAATGTTAATTTTATAGATGAGAAGACTCAAGGATAACATGCTAGCTATCTTTAAGTATTGGAAGAATTACACTGGAATACAGAAATTATATTTGTTTTCATTGATCCCCAGAGGCAGAATTACTCACTAGATGTGAGTTCCAGTAAAGCAGATTCTAGCTTAGTATAATAATTCCCCCCCCCCCAAAAAAAAAACAACAAGTAAAAAACAATTAAGCCTGCAGAAAAGTGGAAAGAAGTGCCTTATATAGAAGTGACATCCATATCATTAAAGGTTTTCAAATAAAGCCTGTATGACCATTTGTGGGGAATACCATGAAGAAATTCCCCTTCAGGTTGTGTTTGGACAAAATATGGTTCTTTTTAATGCTAGGAATAAAGTGTTATGAAACAAAAATCAAATAAAACTTTCTTTTTAGAATGAAATGCATAGATGAATTCTAAATATATATATATATATATATACACACACACACATATATTTTATTTTGGCTGAGGCAGTTTGGGTTAAGTGACTTGCCCAGGATCACACAGCTAGGAAATGTTAAGTGTCTGAGATCATATTTGAACTCAGGTCCTCCTGACTTCAGGGCTGGTGCTCTACCCACTGTGATGCCCCTAGAATTATATTCTTAAAATAGGATCATACATACAGAGTCAGACAGGATCTTAGAGGTTATTTAGTCCAATTATCCCAGGTATTATATGGCAAACATAGGATTCAAATCCAAGTCATGTAAATAAACCCAGGGATCTCTCTACTATACCATACTCCTTAACTAAATTAAACTACATGATTTCAGAATGAGAAGGACTTAAGAAATCATTGAGTTCACTTTGCAAGAATATAAGATAGATAATATACTTATTTTTACAGAGAAAGTTAATGTCATATTTGGGAATAGAAATACAGTCTCTTGAATTCAGTCTTCTCTTAATAAACTGGACAAAGTAGCACTTTGTTAACTTTAGAAAGGAAGACTGTGCATGTGCCTCTGTGTGTTCATGAATAGATATGTATGTGTTTGTGTGTGACTGTGTGTCTCTCTGCATATATATATATATATATATATGTATATATATACTTGTGTGTTGTCATTCCCTTAACCTCTGGTGTCAGTCTTGGGTCTTATCTCATGTTCTAAAGCCTTCATCCCCTTCCTGTAATCTAATTAAGGTCTTTCCTTTTGTTATACCATAAGGGATTTCATATCTGTTGTATGTCTGCAGCTGCATGCCAGGCCTGATTTTATTCCTAAACTATTACTTCACATAGTGAAAATTGCATGTTATTTGATCTTCGTAAATCAGTTTCCAGCCTTTTCTTGAGATTGCCAATGTTAGAAATGAAAATTAAGACAACTCTGAGATACCACTACACACCTGTCAGATTGGCTAAAATGACAGGAAATGATAATGATAGCTGTTGGAGGGGATGTGGGAAAACTGGGACACTGATACATTGTTGGTGGAACTGTGAACGGATCCAACCATTCTGGAGAGCAATTTGGAGCTATGCTCAAAGAGTTATCAAACAGTGCATACCCTTTGACCCAGCAGTGTTTCTTCTGGGCCTATATCCCAAAGAGATTTTAAAGGAGGGAAAGGGACCCACATGTGCAAAAATGTTTGTGGCAGCCCTTTTTGTAGTGGCAAGAAACTGGAAATTGAAAAGATGCCCATCAATTGGAGAATGGCTGAATAAATTATGGTATATGAATGTTATGGAATATTATTGTTCTGTAAGAAATGACCAACAGGAGGATTTCAGAGAGGATTGGAGAGACTTGCATGAACTGATGCTGAGTGAAATCAGCAGAACCAGGAGAACATTATACACAGCAACAGGACCATACGATGATCAGTTTTGATGGACATGGTTCTCTTCAACAATGATGTGATTCAAACCAGTTGTTCTGCGATGAAGATAGTCATATACATCCAGAGAGAGGCCTGTGGGAACTGAGAGTGAACCACAACATAGCATTTTAACGCTTTCTGTGAATATTTCCATGCATTCTGTTTTCCTTCTTAGGTTGTTTTTTTTTT
>JAJPUD010007529.1:25318-39183 GCA_023553655.1 Myrmecobius fasciatus | reverse complement strand
GAAGGAAGGAAGGAAGGAAGGAAGGAAGGAAGAAACAGAAAGAAAGAGAGAGAGAGAAAGAGGGAAAGAGAGAGAGAGGGGGAGGGAGGGAGGAAGGAAGGAAGGAAGGAAGGAAGGAAGGAAGGAAGGAAGGAAGGAAGGAAGCAAGGAAGCAAGGAAGCAAGGAAGGAAGGAAGGAAGGAAGGAAGGAAGGAAAAAGGGAAGGAGCAAGGGAGATAGGGAGGAAGGAAGGAAGAAAAAAGAAAGAACTGCATCTCTTCCTCAGGGCTTGTCTTGGGAGTCGGGGCAGATGCTTTTCTAAATGCTTTAAGGGAAAAGTCATTTTAGTTATCCATTCTTAAGTAACTTTTAGATAGGGCGTATTTTACAAAGTTGACTCAGTGAAAATAGTTGGTACAAACCCCAGTTCCCCCAAAAAAACTAAGATTTGCATGTCCATATATACATATTGCTGTTGTTTGTCCTTCATTCTTTAAGAGGACCATATCAGGGATGTGATGCCTTGACATGAAAGTGATTTAGATTTTAATGAGGGAAGGCTGTGCAAATTCACCTGCCTCACTTTCTCCTCCAGAGCCATCTGGATCCAGTGGCTAAATGTACATCAGAAAGACTGGAGATGGCCCTGGATGCAGTGGGAGGCCTCCACCTATTTTTAAATCAAGGTTTTCAATAGGCCTCTGTTTGACTAAGGCTGCACCCATTCAATAATTAAGGCTAGGTAGCAACTGAGACAATAGTCCAAAAAAAAAAATAAACAAATCTAAATATATAAACAAATAAATAAATATGGGAGGGGAAGACCCTCAGAGTTTATGACCAAAGCAGAAATGACTGCTACTTACATTTAATGTAAGTTAAACAGAATCCAAACAATGACCACACCGGACTTGGCCTAGCATGAGAAACAGGTTCAAGTCTAAAAATTGAATTAGCTCACAACTCCAGGTTACTGAAAATCATTTTCTCCCATTCACTGTATGCTCAAGCAATTTCCCTTAAACTGCAAATGTATTATGATGTTCCTTTCCCTACAGATGCTGACATTACCATCAGATGATCTCAAGATATAGGTAGGAAAGATGATACACTCCCAAATTTTCCAGACCATTAGAAATTCTCTAGTTTTTCCTCTGGTTGTTTTCCACATGTTTTGTTTTTTGTTTTGTTTTGTTTTGTTTTTTGTTTTTGTTTTTTTGAAAGGCAAAAGATAAAAGTTCCTAGAATAAATCCTTTTTCAAGGAGATGGGAAGATACTGCATTTCATTATTTTATGCTTATCAACTCAAAACTATTTAACTATTGCATCTTTCAAAGACAATAAACACCACCTCATAATTCAGAACCTTAAATTTGGAAGTAACCTTCAAGGTCATCTACTCTAATCTATCTTTGAATTCCTCTCTACAAACCATGAGGCAAGTGATCCCACCTTTGCGTGGAGACTGTGAAGAGGAGGACCAACTATTTAACAACTATTTAACAAAATAGTGGCTTCTACTGGTGGATAGCTTTCAGTTTCATGAAGTAATTCTTTACATTAAGCCAACATTTATCTCTTTAGTGATTTCCAACAGTTATTCTTGTTTCTGTCCTTAGGTGTTACTTAACCCTTAGTGTCTGACACATAGTAGCTGCTTAATAAATGTTTACTGATTGATTGATTCCATGTGAAAGCCCTTTTAT
Source organism: Myrmecobius fasciatus (assembly GCA_023553655.1). Lineage (NCBI taxonomy): Eukaryota > Metazoa > Chordata > Mammalia > Dasyuromorphia > Myrmecobiidae > Myrmecobius > Myrmecobius fasciatus. Next base: position 37,497 of record JAJPUD010007529.1, on the reverse strand, counting down.
AGTTGATAATCATATCCCTGATAAGTCTTCTATTTAATTTCTTCTCATTTAATTTCTTCTAATTTGTGAACCTCTTCTTCATTTTAATTCATTTAGCATTTATTAAGCAATTAACATATGCAAAAAAGTTTTCTAAGCTCTTGGGATACCACCACCAAGAAAATAAAGTGGCCCCTGTCTTCCAGGAATTGATTTTCCCTTCTTCAGATAGAATATTTAAGAAACCAAAATCCTTTGTTTTCTAGGCAGGGTATTAGTCTAAATGGCTTAAGCCCACACAATTTTGATGGTTTTATGGGCACAGACATTATGAAGTTATAGGATCATAAATTTAGAGTTTTAAAACAAACTTAGAAGCCATCTAGGCCAATCCTCTCATTTTTTTACAAATGAGAAAACTGAGAAATAGAGAGTTTAAGTAAAATTTCCAAGGTCACACAGGGAGCTAGTGTCAAGGCTAGAATAAGAACCAAAGACATTTGTATTCCAATCCATCTTTTTGGACTGTACCCGTTGCCTCTTTTTGAAATCTTAAAAGCTATGAGTTAAAGTACTATCCTTTTCCCAAATCCAAATAGTTCTCCTGATCTTAATCTGAAATATATAAATTTTTTTATCCTGGAAAGTGGGAAAGCAAATTTGAAGCATCTGATTTTATAATTAATCAGATGGATTCAATAATATCAGTCTACTAGGGAATTATCAGAAATTCATGGCCAGGGCTTTAGGTTTTTGTTTTCTGCACCAAGCCACTTGACATTGAAATTTTCCTAAAAACAAGAGTTAGTTAGCTATTTTGATTCTATCAGTATCAATATATTAGACCTTTAAGCAAAAATAAACTGCAAGAAACACATTTCAGAGACTCTCCCATGTAAAGAACGTTCAGGATGTTTTTAGGGGATTTCTCACTTCTCTGTTTAGCTCTTCTAATCCAGGTAATTGGAAAACTTTATTGATATCCACCTACTGTGGAGTCAGGCACTTCTCTTGAAACACATGACTCACAAGATACAAGGAAAAAAAGAAAATATATTCAAAGTAAAATGAAACAAACATACTCACAATAATGACTTCCATCTCTGTGTAACACTATCCCAAGGGCCTATAGAACTTCATTCACTTATGGTCATTCCAGGTTTCAAAAACAAAAATGAAAACAAAAAACAGAAGAGACTTGCATAAATGGATACAGAGGGAAGTAAGAAGCAGAGAGGTTGTTTATATAATAGCAACAATATTTTAAAATCAATTTTGGAAGCAACTCTTATCAACACACAGGGTGATGAGCCCAGAAATAGTAATGAGTCCTGCTGTACACCTTGTGACAGAGAGGTGAACACCTGCTGCTGGTCCAAGCTTATTTTACTTATCCAGAGGGTGAGTGCAAAGGATTGTTGTTATGCCAAGCTCAAGGCACAACTTCTTGTCTGGGCCTTAGTTCTGGAAAACAATGTATCTCCGCATATTTTGAATATAGAAAATATGGTCTATTTTGCTAGAAAATACTACTTAAACTAGAGGAAAACATCTGTTCTGATTCATTTATCACTAGACTCCATAACGTGAAATGGTAGTTTCTCAGATGAGAGTACATGAAATTCCACCTATAATTCTAAATTACAGGCCATTATTATTTACTAGTTATGCTTCTCTACTTACTTTTTTCTATCTCCTCTGTAGAAATAAGCATTTTGGACTCTATAGAAAGTTATAATTTCCCTTCCAGTTTGTTTTTATGCTCACTATTGATCTCTATACCTATTTCTCAATATTATGAAACCCCATGTAATTTATTTTAATAATAAAAACAATCACTCACATAGGATTTGCAAGTACCTTATAAATAAATATTATCTTATTTGATCTTTACAATCTCTCTGACAGATCAGTGGTATTATCCCCATTTTACAATTGAGAGAAACAAGACAGATGGAGATTAGTAGCTCATAAGTTTCTTAGCAGATTTTGAACTCAGTTCTTCCTAACTCCAGGTTCACCTGGATTGGTATTTTCTTCAAGCATTTAAAATAATTATCCTGATAGATAGTATGTGTCATAGAAAGGATATCAGAATAATGACTCTGATCCTTAGTTGTGGGCAAGTCATGTAGTCTCTCTGAGCTGCATTTTCCTCTTTTTTAAAAATGTGGATAATTATACTTGTATACTCACCTGGCAGGGTTATTTTGGAGGAAAGTGATTTGCAAAGCTTAAGCTGTTTGATTAAGTGAGCTGCTATTATTATCTGGGGTGTCTCTATTGTACATATTCTATTTTAAACAACATGACCTTTTAGCACAAAGACAGAGTCTATATTCAGTACATAGCACTCTTAGGTCATAGGCAATCAATGATTGCATGTTAGGGTCTAAGTTTAATTTGCTTGTTTTGCAGAGGGAGGTGACTGAAGCCAAGGTGAAATACCTTATTTTAGGTCAAAAATCAAGTAAAACTAGAACTCATATATTCTAAGTTATAAGCAGGTACCATTTTCCCAGCATCCCACTGCCTCTAATAGTCCTTATCTGCATGGTTTATGACTACGAACTCCTTTTGGGACTTGACTAGCTTAGATGTTTAATTGTTCATAAAGAAAATACTGAATTAACAAGCAAAGAAAAAATATGTTTAATGCCCTATTGAGGGAAATAAACAGAGATGTACATATATTGTTTTTCATAGCTTTTACAGATAAGATACATATGAATTCTGGAAATGATAAAGTTTACCTTCACTTATTTTTAATAGCTCAGTGTTCTAGAATAGATTGAGGGTTTGACAGAACTAAGATTGATTAAAAAAGAAATATAAGCCCCTTCTCTGTTAGCCCAAGTAGAATATGTAGAATATTCCACAACACTATATTTTTTTTCAAAATACTTTCTTCTCTTCTAATTTCATTTGATCTTTATAATAATTTCCTAGGATAACAAGAGTCAATATTGTATCCATTTCACAAAGGTGAAAGCTGAGGCTATGAGAATTAGAATTGTTTGACAAAAGCCACACCCTAGGAAATGGCAGAGCTCTTCACATTTTTTAAAAAATTCTTTTTCATCATGCCTCTTCTTCACCCTGGCACCAACCTGATGTTGATTTCACTCTAAATAAAAGATGATATGGATACTCGATAGTATTTTCTGTGTAGATCCATTAAGGAAAGAGTAAAAGGCTGTATTCTTGGGATATGTTTTTATTACCTTTTTCCCCATCAAAATTACATATTGTAATTTATTCAGCCCTCCCCAATTGATGAGTATCTTATTGATTTCCTTTATTTCCCCTTTTTAATAAACATTATTTTATGAATCATGTTGAGAAAGAAAAATCAAAGCAAAATGGAAAAACTGTAGGAGAGATTTAAAAAAAAAGTCCAGGGGAAAAAAAAAAAGTGAACATGGCATGTGATGATTTACGTTCAGTCTCCTTAGTTCTTTTTCTGGGTGTAGATGGCATTTGGATCAGTAAAGCCCTAAGAACAACTGAGTTTTCAGAGTTGGTGATAACAAATTCTTGCTGCTATTGTGTACAATGTATTCTTGGTTCTGCTTGTTTTGCCCAGCATCAGTTCATGTAAATCTTTCCAGACCTTTCTAAAATCAGCTTGTTCATCATTTTTTATAGAGCAATAATATTCCATTGCCTTCATATACCATAGCTTATTCAGTCATTCCCCAATTGTTGGGCATCTATTCATTTTCCAATTTTTTTGCTACCACCAAAAGAGCTGCTACAAACATTTTTGCACATGTGGGTCCTTTTCCCTCCTTTAAGTGTTTTCATTATGTTGATAAACAAAGAGGAGTAGCAGTCTCAATATAATTTTTTTAAATTCTAGGGCAGGAGTAGAGTTCCATTTAGATGGACAGATATGGAAAAGAACCCATGTGGAAGAGAGGAAGTTAAATATAAACTGGGACTTTTCTTTAGTTCTTTTTTAATTTCTCATTAAATTATGTAAAGTCATCTTTCCATAATACCTTGAAAATATGATCCCTTTTCTCTGTTTCCACAACTACTCCCTGTTTAACTCTACCACCATCAACATCCTTATCTCCCCACCATCAAATTCACTTTACTGTAATGCTTCTAGGCTTTCACAAGAAAGCAAAAGTTGAAAAAGGACTGGATTCTATATCTGAATATCTGTTTCCTGCCACTTTCTTTTTGATTTTAGGAAAAAAGTTTTTTGTGAAAAAAACCTTTCTAGGCCTCAATTTCCTCATGTACAAAATCATGTGATTGTATTAGATAATCTCTAAAATCTCTTCCCAATTTAGAACTTTCACACCTCCTTGTTTTTAATAAGGAGTTAATTCTCTAATGCTTTTAAGATTAAAACAAATCAGCTCAGTTTTGCATTTATTGATGGCTCTTCAGCCACTTGTATCTCATCTCCCTATTCTCTACCCACATTATGAAACTTTTTTTTTCCATTACTGCCCTAAAGAATCTATCCACTACCACCCTATAGAGTTTCCTTGCAGATTCCTAATGCATATGAATTGTTTACATCCATCCCATTTTACCTTTTGTTAAAATGTATGCCTTTTTTTCTAGACATTTTCCCCTTTTAAAAATCTAGTTTAAAGATGACTTTCCTGACATACATAAATATTTATTAAGCACCTAGTAATTGAATCAACAAAAATATATTAAACCAAGCACTGTTGTTAAGTGTTGGAAATACCAAGACAAAAAAGACGTGGTCTTTGCCCTCAAGAAGTTTGCTTCTACAATATAAAAGTGCATAATATTCAGTGTAGTGTGAAATGTCTTCTTACAAGAAATTTCTCTCAACTAACTTCCTAACTTCATGCTATTCTCTTTTAATAGGCTTCTTTAAACATGTATCTGGAGTATCTATAGTGCTATGTATAAACTTCTGACCAGTTTTCTGCACATATACACCTTGCCCTTCCAACTAGATTATAATTTCCTAAAAGATTAAGGGATATGACATATTCTAAAGAAATGGAGGGGGAGATATGGAGGGGAGGAAGGATATGCACGCACATATGAGTATTGTGTGGGGCAATATTCTTCCCACAGACATTCAATAACTGCTCATCATTCTGCCCAAAGCTTTGTTATTGTGATGAAAACATTATATTTTATAGCTTTTATTTCTTCAGATATAGGAAGTTTAAATATTTATTAAGTGCCTATTATGTTCTAGGCATGGTTCTAAGTACTGGGGGTACAAATAAAGAAGATAAAAACAATTCTTACTGCCAAAGATATTCAAATCTAATGGGAAAAAGTAAGAAGTAAAAGTAACTGGAAAGAGGGGGACAGTGCACAAGAAGGTTACTCAACAATGGGGCATTTGTTCTGTGGAGTTGAAACCAGGAAGCAAAACTATAGAATCAAAGTGGGAATGAATTAAAAGTTTGATTTCTGCTCTCCACAAAGGAAAGACCTTGGAAGGAGTATAATACCTCACCCAATTGATCAGTGAGGGAAAACCTGACCATATACTGCTTCCCTATATTATATACTTGAAAATGGTATTTCTGATCAGTCTAAATGATTAAGAAAAAAAATCCATCTAAATTATTTGAGTAGGCTCACTTTTCCCATGATTTATAGGTTACCTCAAAGTCTCACCTTATTGTGCATATTTGCTCTTTAGCTCTATGGTCAGTGGTCCAATGTGTTCCCCAGACATTCAGTGAGAAAAAAAGCATACTTCCCCAAGAAATAATAAATGTGCTAAACGTGCTCCAAGTGGAATTATGTTCTACTGTATCTTGAAGGCATAGATTGCATCTGGCACTTAGAAAACAGGCAGAATCTTAAGTGTCTTTAGCAAATGCAACTAAGATAGCTCAACCTCCTTTCTGGGAATATTACAATCAGTTACTACAAATAAATTTCAATGAAAGCCACTATTATAGTTAAAAAGAATGATAATCTGATTCTTACAATTAATTACTTCCCAGCACTCTGTGGCCGGAGCTATTCATTCAGCTGCCTAGCATACTAGACTTACTTCCTATATTCACAGCTGTCTTGAGATGCTGGAAACATTTTATCCACACAGCTGCATAATAGCATAGAACAGAATGGGATTAAATTTTATTTGATTTAATATGGGAAGATTCTGCTTTCAGATAAATTCTAGGGATTGGTATAGAAATACAAGTTGTGTGAAGGGCATTCCAGGGAGAAGTAGCAGTTCAGAGGTATAATTGGCAAGCCATCTCTATGAATGAAGCAATGAAGGAGTCTCTCAAAACTAAAAGTGCCACTCTTTTATGCAGTTGCCTGCCTATAGGGTATCATTTTAGTGGTCCCAGGGGAAAAAACAACAGCAATCCCCTTCCCTACACCAAAATATATTACCTCCCAGTTAGTCAGAGTACTGAAATTCAACCATTAGAAATTGATTTCTTTGATAGGAATTTGCTCTTGGAAGTTTCAGTTAAAATTTTGTGACCCCCAAATTAAAATATCTAGTTAATGTGGTATAGTAGAGAAAATACTAAATTGGTTGTCTAAAGACTTTCATTATGATCTTTTCTCTGTTTTATTAGTTTATAATCTTAGGTAAAAGTTCTTTCACTTCTTTGGACCTTTTCTTACCTATAAAATAAAGGGTTTGGATTATCTCTTTCCCATGATCCTTTCAAAAGGTAACTGTGAGGAATCTTTAAGTTTTTAGCAGTCACTTGCTCTCCCTGGTGTAAATTAGTTCATTAGTTTGATTGGTCTTGTGGTAGTTCATTCAGAGAAATAGATCACAGAAGAATTCCTTTTGAGAGTAAAGTAAGTAGTCTGTGAATAACTAAGGGAAAACAGAATGCTAATTTGCATTCTAAATGCACTAATTTGCAATCAGACCGATTTTTTTTTTGTTAGAGTTATTTTATGAAATTTCTACAGTGTAATTTGCTCCAAATATCTTTGGCCATCCCTTCCCCCTACCTTTTTTTCCCCACAAAATATGGTAAAAAGAGTTGATAATAGAATCAGCAATAGATCCAAGATTGGAAAGTTCTTCTATCATATAGTATAGTGTGCCCAGAATATTTTAAGTAATTTTAAAATATTCATTTTAAATTGGCATTTCACATTTAATCTTAAATCCAAAGAAGAAAGAATGAAGGAAGAAAAGAAGAAAGCAAAGAAGGAAGAAAGGAACAAAGGAAGGGAGGAATGAAAGAAGGAAGGATATAATAAAGAAGAAAGAAAAAAATTAGCAATGAAATAATGTGTGAGTGTGTTGAGGTTCAAGAAGGGACCTTACAAGGTTGGCAGTCACAGACCAATGTCAAAAGGTTTCTTTTTTTTTTTTTTTTTTGCTTAGGCAATTGAGAATAAGTGACTTGCCCAGGGTCACATAGCTAGGGAATATTAAGTGTCTGAGACCAGAGTTGAACTCAGGTCCTCCTGATTTCAGGGCTGGTGCTCTATCCATTGTGCCACCTAGCTGCCCCTTTCCTTTTTATCTTTTTTTTCCCTTTTTGAATCACAAGGTATCTCAAAAAAATTTTGCAGACTTGAACCCATATCCAAGTCAAGTGGCAAAATATATTGTAATTGTAATTCCAATTGAAGTGGACTAAGTTCCAAAACAATTTAGCAAAGGACCAAAAGACAGCAGATAGATTTATAGGACAAAAGTTGATCAAAACTTCATGTTACTTATTTGCTAATTTTATGCCTTACAAGTAAATTTGAGGGGAGGTCTATTCACTATTGCCTCAGGAACTTGGTTATCACTGACCAACAGATTACCTATCTGACAATCAGTAATGTCTATAGGACTATTTTAAGGCCAGAAGACTTTGAAATCTGTGCCAGATTGTTAGAACAATAGCATTCTAAAGTTATTGGGCATCCGGATCACTAATATATCTTCCCTAAAATCTAAGGGAAGAAATATTATTATATTCCTAGGCTAAAAAACTTTTACATTCATTGATATACAGAACCCCAAAACAATAGTCCTCCAGGGTGGAGGGGGAGAAATATTGGGATCACAGATTCCAAAGCCAGAAGACTTTAGAGTCACTGACAAATTGCTAGAACAAAAGCACCCCAAGGTCACGGGAACCTCCCTAGTGCTGTCTCCCTTATACTGCTTCAAATGTATGTGGGGGGAAACAGAGAGAAAAAAGTGGGGGAAAGAAGGGTGAGAGAGAGAGAGAGAAAGAGAATTTATGAAGCAATATTAAATAGTGATGTTTCTTATTTCTACAAAAATGTCATTCAAATTTAATTTAATTCTATAACTGTATATATATTAATGCTAATATTACTATTATAATAAGGAAATTAATATAGAGAATTAAGCTTTATATAGTGCTTTCATTATAATAACTGTGAATGGGAAGTGAAAATATGATATATTCTGTGCAAGAAGTTCTGCTAGGTATTCTGGGAAACACAAAGATAAATGATACATAGTACCTGCCTTCAAAAGTTTAGGGTTTGGAATGAAGATGGGAACAAACTTAAAAGATCACTGTAAGAAACAACTGAATTATGATAACAGAAGTGCCATAAAGTGAAAATTCAGAAAGAGAACTCACTTAAATATGGCGAGTGATTCAAAGGGCTTCGTAGGTACAGCTTCATTTCAAATGAACCTAAAATTAAAACAAAATTTTAAGAGATTGAGGCTAGAGATCATTCAAGGAAAGTAGATTAGCATGAACTAAGACAAATAAATTTAGAAAAAAATAATAATTGGGACATGGGGGTGACAGGGAGATCAGTCTGGGTTAAATTCAGAGGAAGAATAAGAGATAAGCTTATGAAAGTAGGTTAGGATGAAAGTACTAAATGCCAAAAGAAAGAGTTTATACCTAATTAAGTAAAGAGTAAGAAACCGATGTAGGTTTTTGAATAGGGGATGGACATAGGTTTTGTTCTTTAAAATGATTTATTTTGTACTGATGGAGGTAGGCTGGATTAAAAAGGTAAAATGACTGGAGTTTGGGAAATGATTTAGGTTGCTATTGAAATAATCCAGAACATATGTAGTAAGGTGGAAGGCAGTCAGGATAAAAGGTGCATAAATTTATTTATATTACAAGTACTCACTAAGTTTCTATTATTGTTCAAGCATTAAGTTTGGTGGGGGTGGGGAGGAGGTAACATTAATAAAATTTTAATTTTTGTTTTCAAATTGCAGAGTAGAAGGAAAATCAGAACTTGGTAATTGAATAGATGAGGCTTTGTTGATAGCAGAAAGGAGTCAAAGGTAATTCTTATGTTTGAGATCTATATGATTGGGAAGATAGTAATACTATTAAAGAAATCAAAATATCAAAAGAAGGAGGGTTTTTTGTTTGCTTGTTTTATTTTGCTCTGTTTTATTTGCTGGGAAGATGGATCTCAAGCAGTGCCCTATCTAATCCCCCCCCCCCCAGACATTCACTCTTTTTATTGGTTTCTTTCTTCCAACACCTAATGTGAAACAGGAAATTGTTTCATACTTTCCCTCCTTCACTATATACTTCTGTTCTAACTAAAACTAATAATAGCTTTCATTTATAAAGCTTTTCAAATTACTGTTTTTATAAAAAAATTGTGAATCAGCAAAATCAAGTAATAATATTATCATTTTATAGGTAAGGAATATCATTAATGTCAAAATGTCATTTTGCTCAAGATCACATATTTTATAAGTATCTGTGCCAAAATTCAGGCCAAGGTTTAGTCTTCTTTTCAGAATTTTATAAACACAAAGGCATTTTTGAACCGCTTCGTTTTGAGATTTTCCCGAGTTTATTTATAACAAAATAGACAAGAAACACAAAATAAAATAAAATCTTAAGAATACTGACCATTACCACATACTTTTATTCAAAGAAGATGTTCCATTCACCAAAATAGCATTAGAGGCTGCAGGTGCAATATGTATATATATATATATATATATATATATACATATATATGTATACATATATAGTTCATAGGGTTATCATAGTCTCTTAAGTATGGAGCTCAAAGTGACTTCAAAGGCTATCTATTTCAACACATTCCCTTAACTGAAAGGAGCAAGAGGCCTATGAAGATTAGATCATTTCTCTTACAACAGTCAATAAGTGAAGTTCAAGCCCAGGTTCTCTTGGACTTGGGTGGCAGGGTTCTTTCCACCATAACCATTTTTTATGGGAATAATGCTTTATTTAAACAAAGGGACATATAATGATATGATGGGATTCCCTGGCTTTATGATGAAGTTCCTTTATATTGTGAAAACTCTATTATCTGACAACAGTGTTTGCTTAGCAGATTTATTTGAGACATCCCTCTATTTACTGAAATAAAAGTGGAAACAGGTCATTCTCTTTCCCAAGATTAACTCATCTCTGAATTCTTGTCTTCGATACTAGCTTATTCAGCTACTCTATTTCTTTTATTCTTGGAAATGACATTCTGAAATGCCCCTTCCCTGATCACTATGCATTTATAGGTCTTTAGTCACTAAGGTCTCTATAGTGAATATACTGTACTGGAGAGGAGGCAAATGGTTGAATAATATATAGAATTGAGAACCTTAGATCTCAAAGAAAACTTCAGACAAGTCATTTTAATTTAAAAGTTTTCTTTTCTTCTTCTTTACATAAAAAAAAAAAACATCATGGCTTATTCTCTAATGTGAGGTTATATGCCCAGGAGTGATGGTTAAAGTTTAAGAATAGACGGAAAGATACTTATAAAGAAAAGAATACTAAGGCCAACCATATATTTAATGGTGAAGACCTCATTGCAAATCTCTTCATTGCTTATGTTGGAAAAACAAAGTAATATGATTTAATTGGACTAAGAGGGGGCAGGATATTTAAAAATGATAAAGCAGCAGAATTCTATTATTGTCCTATAAAATTCATAATCAATATATACCCTTCTGAACTGACATTTCACAAGCAATAATATAATAAGAAGGATCTTGTTTTTATGCTTATTGTGTTCTTAGAGAACAAATAACTTTATGCAAATTTCCATTTTATGAAGTAGAAATTCTGAATATTTTTAGGCTTTAAATGATTTTAAAATGTAATAGCCATTTGACACCCAAGCTTAACAAGGACAAATATCATGCAATAAAACAAAAGGTCAACTTATTGAGAACATTTAAATATATACTACGTCCCTTCAAATGCAAAAACACTGAATATTTTTATTTTAAATTCTTCAAAAGTAAAACTTATGGAAGTTTGTTAATTTTTTATGCTGTTCTATTTTTCTTCCCAAACATCAGTGCAAAACTCCATGTGGATTCTGATTTTCTTTTTTTATGAGGAAATTACATTAAGATAGGGAAATGGTCTCAAATTTGTAATAAATTAAAAACTTCAGCATTAAGTTTAAAATATACACATTCTCTGGAGAAGTAAATTATGAGCATATATTTAGTTTTTCTTGGCTTTATCATTTGACATAGCGTGTATTAACATGACAACTTGGTTCTTTTTGTATAGATATTAAATGTCACAAGGCAGCTCTTCAGAAATGTTTATCTCAGACCTACATTGCAATGTATCTTTCACAACTAATCAATCATAAAACAAAAAGAAAACAATAAATATTAATTTTATAGGCTATAATAGTTTCATTTTCAAACTATTGAGTCCATTATAGTGGTAATAGAACACAATGGAAATATCACTATGTCTAGGGTCAGAGAACTTGGTTCTTATTGCCTCTGCTCTATAAAGCTATTATACTAAATAGCACCTGAGTACCTTTCCACCTGTACACCTATGATTCTAATTTACAAGGATAGCTAAAGATTTTTTTCTATGATATTATATGCAACAAAATCTGTACAAGATATGCTTGACTAAACCGACTGTCATATAGGAACATACATTAATTTAATATAGTTGGGAATATCTTTTAGAGCTGTTTGTCTCATAGATCATGCCATTTCAATGTTATAATTCCTCTGTGACTCTGCAAATCCTTCAGGATGAAAGATTAAGACAAATAAAAATATTATAGACTAAACTGACAGTGGTCCAGGTTGAGGAAAACACTACCTTTATCCCAAGTAAATATATGTTAAGTTAATATAAGGTTGACCATTTATTGTAATTTGCCAATAAATCACTTGTTATTGGAAAATTCTTTTTTTTTCTTTTTCTTTCTTTTTTTTCTTTTTTCTTTTGTGTGTGTGTGTGTGTGTGTGTGTGTGTGTGTGTGTGTGTGTGTGT
>JAJPUD010007529.1:0-10448 GCA_023553655.1 Myrmecobius fasciatus | reverse complement strand
TTATTTGGGATAATTGATAGGCATCTACCCATTTTCCAATTCTTTGTCTCCATCTTTGTCTGTTTTATTTTTCTCTCTGTCCATGTGCATCATGCAATCAAAATCATCTTTGTTAAACATCTATTGGTATGTAGAGAGATTAGAAATAGAAGTGTGCATCTCAAAAAGGGTTATTGTTCAATATATCTATTTTTTTTCTTTTTTCTTACCCTTTTTAAAATTAATTCTAATACTTTTAAAATATAGCGCTTTCTCTTTTCTTTCTGATCTACTTCATTGCCAGACTGACCAAAAAAAAGAAAAAAACTAAAAAGCTTTAAATGTCACCAAATATCAATTAATAGAGAAGACAAGAAGTAAGCCAATGAAATGTTTACTAATTTGGAGGCTGATATTTTTTTAAATTTTATTTTCATGTGCACATTCACAAAAATTAAATAGCCCACAGTTTTATTCTTGGGAGGGGAGGAAATGGCAGATGCCTTGGGTAGCACTAACTTGAAAGTATTGATTACAGTGTGTAGCAATTTTCTAAAACACTGCAGAATGCCTTTAAACTATTTTGGAGAAAGCAGAGAGTTCCCTATGGTGCAAAGAGGTATAATTAAAAAGCTATCAACAGTCTAAGATTGTCAAAAGTACTTTGTCACCTGAAGCATATTCCTTGTAATTATCTTTTAGGTTTTAAGCTAGATCACCATTAACCTCAGAAGAAAAAGGGTTACTATGCTTTCTGATGTGAGAAATTGTATCATCATGTAAATTAAACACTGTTAGACAGTCAAATTGGATTTGGGAAATGATTGAGTATTAAACCTACTCATGTATATTATCAAATGACACAAAGCATGAGGCACCACGCTGAAAAATAGATAGTTTTCTTCTTTTTGAGGAGATTTTTTATGATTCCCTATATGGGTAACACATAATATTAAATATATATTAGAAGCTTGAAAGTGAAGAAATATGAAAAAAGCACAAAGGTATTTTTAGCATCTCCCCAAAGATTTGTTTTCCATTCCCAAAGAGTATAAAATGAGTCAACACTTAAGGAAGCCAGAAATAATTTAACAATTCTGTAAAATTACAGCTATCTAGAGCTCAGATGTTCAATCAAGTAATTGTTATGGGCTCACCAGCAAGAGGAGCTTGTGAACTAGTCTAATACCCACAATTTTATTATAAGAGAAGGGAGATAGAATTATGAAAGCACAATTGCCTTCTTCCTGAAGTAGGTGGAATTTGGGATTATATCTCTGGGATGATTAATGTATGTCTCTAAGGTGATTCTCTTAATTGCTGATCAATCAGAAACAATAAAAGTTTAAATCCTGAAATAAACAGCTGATTTCTGCCACCCAACAGTAAAGAGAAATCTCCATTTCTGGATAAAAGAATGAAATTTGCTTGGTTAAGAGCTTCTTGGGCTCCTATAAGTGATCAAATACAACAGGCCTTTATTCTGTCATACCCATTTGGTTTACCAAAATGTTTAGAGTTACTATAGAGTAGAAAATTTGTGCTAGGAGTTGTTGAGAATAAGGCATTTTCTCTACATACTTCTACTTCATTTCAGAGATAAAACTTTCTTGAAGGTTTGAAAAAAATCACTATCCAGGAGTCCTTACCACTAAAAAGAAAAGAATAATTTTCTATCATTAGTAAAGAAGAATATCATTAACTCAGGCTTCTTAGACAATGCACTTATGAATAAACACATATACATGAAGATACACACATATACTTATATTTAAAATCATGTAATTTTACTTACATATGTTTATGCAGATCAACCTACATACACATGTACATTTTGTTTTAATTATCTAATTTATTACTGAAAGCATATACAACTGTCTAAGAATTCTAATTTGGGGATCATAAGGAAAAAAAACCCTATCCCTAGAGTAAAATATCTCACCTAATAATCTGTTATATATTGTTATAATTAATTACTCCCATTAAAATACCATTTACCATTCATCTAGCAAGAACTAAAGCAATGGAACACAAAGTTGTTAAATTACAATGTTAAGTAGAAAGGAGTTAGGATTTGGAGAATGATGTTCTTTCTGGGGAGGATGAAATCTCTCTGGGAGACCTTGTCCGTATCTGGAAAAAAAAAAAAAAAAAAAAACAAATGAAAGCTAAGGCATAGAATGGCATAAAACTTGGAAGGTAACTCAGGACAAGTACAATTTTGTCCACCTGCTTCCTTAGGTTTGATCTTTCTCAGGAAAAAAACCAAAAAAAAAAAAACAGAATGAAGATAGAAAACAAAAAGTTAAAAGATGTAAAAAGAGGAAATGAATGCAATTTACTTCTTTGAAAAATGTGCTGAATACATGTTTGATATTCATTGCATCACTTGTCAACTGAGGAAAGAGGTTGGGGCAAATGGAGGGACAAATTAAAATACAGGATTTTGTAGGTGTGAATGTTGAAAATTAGCCATGCATATATTTTGAAAATAAAAAGGATATAATTTAAAAAGTGCTAAATAGAGAACTTTGATCCATTTTGTTAATGAGAGCTACTCTAATACCTTTTTATAGCTCCTTATTTCTTTTGACCAAATAGTAAATGGAAATATTCAAATCGATTCAAAAAAGTGAACATATGTTAAGTAAATATGATGATGATAAATAAATACAGTTTAACTAAATTGTTTTAGGGGCTGGATGCATAAAGTTGGAAAATGCCATTATCCCTGACCTGATAATTCTTGAACTTTATTTGGAGACAATGACAAAGATATGAAAACTCTTTGATATCATGTTGATTATGTAAAATATCAAGTAGACTATGATTACAAGACATAAATATTTATATTATACTTACTCATACTCATTAATGTAGAATTTCGTTTTCTCATCATATCAGATAGTTTATGATCTCCCATTCTTAATTCTAAAGAAAATAATAATATTCTGTCCAAGTTTAATTTGTTGTTGTTCAGTCATTTAATTAATATCTGACTCTTCATGACTCCATTTGCAGTTTTCTTGGCAAATATATTGAAATAGTTTGCCATTTCTTTTTCTGAATTATTTTCAAGATGAGGGAGTTGAAGCCGAGAGTTGACTAGTAAGTATCAGAGTCCAGATTTGAATTTAGGCCTATTTTCTAACCTACTCCTCTGTCCATTGTGCCATCTAGCAATCAAGTTTGACTGTATATGACTAAATGAACTACAAATGCTCTTTCTTATTAGTAGGCAGAGTAACAATTTTTTACCCAGTTGCAAACTGAACATAGAACAAATATATTATTTTAAAATCCCAAAGACAAAATCCAATTCTATTTCAAATCATCTAATTTTCGAAGGCACTGTACTGATTACTTACATTCTGATTTTTAAATGTCTGATGATAAATATCATGTAGCTTTTCCTCTGAAGACCAGCCTGACTATATTAAGGGAGGTTGGGCAAGGGATGTTTCAGGCACAGTAATTCTTATAGAGTTTTTGAGGTATGATTTATGTTAAGGGAGGGAGTAATTCTACCCACAAAAACATACATCTTTAGAATATAGTATGTATTTATAGTAAACTTTTTATAGACATAGGAAGCAAAAATCATGGTCTCAAATAATTTCTGGAGTTAAAAAGTCACCTTTGCTATCGTCTTATCTAACCCTTTCATTTCATAAATAAGGAAAGTAAATTGAAGATAATTATGGCAGAGGCATAAATAAACCCAGTTCTTTGTTTAATCTAGTATTTTTGTAAGAGGAATGGGGAGAAACTGAGTACAGATCTGTGATTTCACCTAGGGAGAATTGGTTTTGAAAGTCTCCTCATCCCTCCCAATACCATTTAGTTTTAGGGAGAAGGCTGGAAAGTTGAAAGGTTAAATGATACAGCCAGCATCTCACTCCAAGATGTCCTTAATTGAACAGTCATTAATGACTTCTTCATCAAAAGCACACATTTCTTTTTTAGTCTAGCAAATTTATTTATTTTTAACACACATTGCTTTATAAATCATGTTGGGGGAGAAAATCAGAGCAAAAGGGAAAAACATGGGAGAGAGATTTAAAAAAAAACAGAAAAAAGAAATGAACATAGCATGCGTTGATTTACATTCATTCTCCTTAGTTCTTTTTCTTGAAGCAGATGGCATTTTCTGTCCAAAGTCTATTGGGATTCCTTTGGATCACTGAACTGAACACAAAAAGAACCAAGTCTTCCATAGTTGATTCTTGTTGTTATTGTGTACAATGTATTCCTGGTTCTGCTTGTTTTGCTCATATCAGTTCACATAAATCTTTCCAAGCCTTTCTAAAATTAGCTTGTTCATCATTTTTATTGACCAATAATATTCCATTATCTTCATATACCACAACTTGTTCAGCCATTCCCTAATTGATGTGCATCTACTCATTTTCCAATTCTTTGCTACCACAAAAAGAGCTACTGCAATGTGGGTTCTATTAAAGTACACATTTCTTGAAATTATATGGAACTACTTGAAGACATTTTCATCAATCACAATTGCATTCATACAAAGACAAAGCATTAAAGGTGAGATTGTAAGAATTTATCTGTGAAATTAGAAATCTATGGAGATTGTTCCATTCCAGAAGCTTTGGGTACTCCCTTTGGAAAATACAATGTCTGTCAAACCAGTAATCATTTCCTCTCTAATTATCTCAATTAGGAAAAAACAACAACAACAACAACAACAACAACAACAACAACAAAACATTTGTTAACTTTTAAAAAAAAGAAAGCTTTTTTTTAGTGAAATTCTAGTTGAGAAGAAACTTTTCATTTTTCTGCCAAATGACTGCATGTTAACAGTGGCTCACAGCCAGAAACAGCAGCCTTTTGCTGCTTCCAGGTTACAGATAGGGATAATTGAAGTGATGTGTACAATAAATAAGAAGATGCATCAGTTCCCTTTAAAACTTTTAAAAGCTTCAAAATGCAAAATCAAGCAAGATGATGTGAATTGCATGAGTGCAATTAATTTATACATTAAAGAGATTTTTTTAAGTGTGCTCTTAGCTTGTAACAGTCTAAGAAGTCAATGTCTAATAACCTTGCCAAGAATATAACAAATGGCTTGTTGCAAAAATTTTCAAGTGCACATGGTTAGATATTGTTTTTCAAAATGGTTTAAGGAGCATTTTTTCTCATAATTGTCCTTATATGAAGATAAATATTAAAATGATTAGTTTTTAGATTATAGTGACAAAGAACTGATCTCCAAACTCCTTTTGAAAAGACTAGCTACAATTCAAAATGCATGAGAGCAAGAAAAAAATTATTTAATATTTTTATACCACAAGAAATGTTCCTTTTTAATGTCTTCATTTATTTTCTCCTCCATTCTTGAACAAAATAATTCAAAAAGAAGAGTAAGAAATAGCAAAAAAAAACAACCAAACAAAAAAACCTTCAATCCCTCTCAGTAATGAATTTTCCTCTGACTTTCAGACAGTAATGTCAAAGGTGCCAATTTTAATCACCTATTTGCTACAATCCATTTAATTGTTTCATTGTTATAAATAATCATTCCCATTCATGGAAGGGAAATATATGTTAAGAGCAACTGACAACCATCACAGGATTCTTCTTTTGCCCTATGGATTTATAGTTGGGCTATATTTTGTCAAAGTCAGTTTCAAGAGGTCTGAGAAAGTCAGGTAACAATAGAAATGAAATTAGTCTCCACATCCTGGAATGATGAGATTGTGAGGTTGATAAATTATTTTTAACAAAGTGCTTTATGAAAAATGAATGAATTGTAACATTACACTCGCCATAATTTAATCAATAATGATGGGATCATATTCATTCAGAATTCACTTTCATTTATCATGACATGAATAACATAACTTTTAGTGAATTGTTTCTTAAAGTAACTTGGCCTGAATTAAATAATGTGAACTCTAGCACTTCTTTTGAAAACCACAAGGGTCTCCTGTCCCATTCATATATTATGTATAGTACCAATATAAAAAGAAGACATTGAAAGCCTTAACTGGCAAGAGAACAGACTCCATTGCATTTCATTTCTCCCTAGCTATAGAATAAGCTAGTTTCCACTATTTCTAGACAAATCTTAATTTTGGGGGGTCTAGAAGTATCTGACTATACTTACCTACATAAAATTTTCTGATCATTATAATTATTATAAAAGTACCTGCTAAAATAATTCTTATTCAATTATAGTCACACAGGTGGAATATGTAAAACTCAATAGAAGTCGCAGACTATCAATTTTTGCAATTTCCAAATAATTTAACTGCAATTCATTAAAATTTCCCTACCTGTGCAATCACACTTAAATAATTAGAGGCTGATACTAAAATTTTATCATGTAATAATTTTTTCTATATTATCTTTATTTTCTTTGTCTATTAAGTTAAAGAAATAAACTGTATCCATTGATACAGAAAGAGCCATTGATGCATTCTAAAATTCTGGTCTTCATGTTAAATGTAACCATATATTAGGGGTAGTATGATATGATGGATTGAGCTCTGGATTTGCAAGACCTAAATTTAAATCCTGCTTGTGAACACTTATTTCATTCAGAATTTACTTATTCTCTCTGAGTCACAGGATCCTCAAATGTAAAATGAAGATTTTAAACAAGATGTCTTCTAAGTCAGTTCTAATTGTGATCCTAGAATCTAAAATACACTTGACAGATTAGTACTGACTGACTCATCATTTGCAGAATATATTTTGTTAGGCTAAATTCTCTATTTTTAAGCCAAATACCCTACATTAGATATGGCAAATAAAATCTTTGCATACCTTTAATTCTATCTCTTCTTTTTTACTTTCATGGTAATTAGTTTCTACATTTCTCAAATTGTATCACTTTTAACAGTTTTTCTTTTCTTTTTCATTAACATCATCATCCTTGCTCTATCATCCTAGCATATTTATCTTGATTTAAGTGGGATTATTTTTACCATTTTATATACCAGTGAATCAAGATTTCAAAAATTAATTGAACTACCCAAGGTAATATAATTTTTAATGTATCCAAGGCAGAATTTGATCTTATGGCATCTTAATTCCCAACCTAGTACTCTAAACCATTAATTTTTCTTAATACACTAGCCTAATGACAAAGGACAAAGTACTAAAGGACCATGATAAAAAGAAAACAAGCTTTTGACCATAGGAACCATAGATTCCTTGTGTGCTTATATATAGTCTTCTGAGCTTTGGTTGGGGAGAAAGGGGAGAAGAGGATATAACATCCACTAAAGTAAATGCATGTGTCATCATTAGAACTAGGTGGATGGTGGCATGAGATAATCAGACTGGAGGCATGAACTCAGCAATCAAATAAAAAAAAAGTTTCCATTAAGTTTTAATTAGAGGTTATCTAGACATGTACAGTCTGGGACACACATTCAAGAGGAAAAAAACAACAAAATCTTGGGCCTCCAATTTAGGTAGGGAAGAAAAATCCAGGAAAATGCCTTATAGCAAATAAACATCACCTACTTTTTGCCTGGAGACACTTACATTAACTGATGCTAAGTGAAGTGAATAGAAGCAAGAACACATACACAGCAACAAGATTATGTGATAATCAACTAGCTGGACTTGGATCTCTACAACAATAAGGTATTTCAGACTAGTTCTAATAGACTTGTGATGGAGAGACTCATCTGCCTCTAGAGAGAGAATTATGGGGACTGAATATGCATAACAGTATTTTCAATTTTGTCATTTTTGCCATTTGTTTGCTTTTGCTTTTCTTTCTCATTTTTTCTTCTTTGATCAGATTTTTCTTGTGCAGCATGATAAATATGGAAATATACTTAGAAAAATTACACATGTTTAACCTATATTGGATTACTTGCTGTCTAGGGGAAGAGGGAGGGGGAGAAGGAGGGAGAAAAATTTGGAGCATAAAATTTTGCAAGGGTGAATATTGAAAACTATCTTTGCAAGCACTTTGAAAAATAAAAAGGTATTATTATATTTTAACATATTACCTTTTTGTGGACTAATAGAGACAAATGAAATGCTCTAAAAGAAAACAAAGCATGGTTAGACTGGGGAGGAGCTTAAATAGTTACTCCTGCTAACCAGTTGCAAAATTCAGTTGATTCTACTTCCTGAAGGAACTGTCTACATTTTAATACCCTGTATCAAAGCCTGTCAAAACCCTACTTACTGCTCTGGCATTAAAAAAAAGCACAGTTAAAATATTGAGAAGTCAGTATGTAGGTAATTTCATGAATTGGAGGGAAAAATAAAATATAAATTGTGGCAACATAAATCAAAGCTATCATTTTATTGCAATAGTCACTAATTTATTGCTCTGGGGATGAAATAGTAAGAAACAATCACTTTAAAACTGAAAAAACAAGTCAACAATTGAGGGAAAAAAATAAGTCTTGTGGGTGAAGTCACCCAAAGAATTACAGTTCAAAGTATGGGAGTTTGTTCTCAGTAGAGCAAACAGTTCTAATAAGTGCCTTGTCAATCTTATTAATCTCTAGAACAAATATTTATTAACTCAATAACTGTTTTAGAATCTATTATATTGGAAACACTGTGCTTGGTATGATGTGAGATATGTAATCCTGTCCCTCATGGAGTTTACACTCATATAACTCAATACTATTTTGTACAGTGTTGAGGGAGTGAGAGGAATTCTAGAATTAAATTATAGACAGATGTGGGTATTTAGGAGTATTCTTGTTATTGTTACATTATTATTATTATTATTAGCATTAACTTATGGCTTATCATCCTTCTATTGTGAATAGTGTGGTATAATAGAAGGATAAATTTGGATTCAGAGGACTTGAGTTCAAATTTTTATTTCCTCTTATTAGATGTCTGGCTTAGGATAGTCATATAATCTCTCTGAACATCTGTTTGCTCATCTGTTGAATGAAGAGGTTGTAGTAGATGATGTCTAAATTTCCTTTTATACTTAAATCTATGACAAATGTCACAGAAAGTATCACTTATTTGTCATGATGAACTATGGTAGTTCATATGATGTTTTCAAGGAATGCTAATAGTTTGGCAACCAACTCAAAGACTAACCTGGTACTCAATCAATTAGGCCATTCTCCTCAAGTATCCTATGTCTTGATGTTCTACTACTAGTAACCCAAGTTGGTATCAAAGGGTTTCCAAAATAAAAAAAAGAAAGATGAACTTGACATACCCATTCCCCTACAAACAATTACAATTACTCTATAGTAAAGAATGTTCATAGATTGAATTATGATATTAAAGTACATTTTCATTGGCTGAATTCTTCTTATAACTATCCTAAATCATCCAGCTTCTACATGTTGTCTCAGAAAAGAAGGGAACATTATTCTAAAAAGCAGGCTAAGATTCCTAATTTTATTTTTATTTATTTATTTTATTTTATTTATTTTTATTATTAAAGCTTTTTATTTGTATAACATATGTATGGGTAGTTCCCCAGCATTGATCTTTACAAAGTTTTCCATTACAAATTTTACCCCCAGTCCCCTCCCCTCCCCTAGATGGCAGGAAGTCCACTACATGTTAACAATGTTAAAATACTTGACAAGTTATGCAAGAAAAATCCTATCTACAAGAAAAAAAAGAAAATCAGAGAAAGGCAACACAATGCAAGAAAATATCAATAGAGAGCATGAAAATGTTACGTTGTGGTCCATATTTCACATCCCTCTCTCTGGGTGTATATGGTCTTCTTCAGTGAACAATTGGAACTGGTTTGAGATAATTCTTTGTTGCAGAGAGCCATGTCCATCAGAATTGATCATCATGTAATACTGTTGTTTTGTTGTGTATGATGATCTCCTGGTTCTGCTCGTTTTACTCAACATCAGTTCATGCAAGTCTCTCCAGGCCTCTCTGAAATCGTCCTGCTGGACATTTCTTACAGAACAATAATATTCCATAACATTCATATACCATATTTTATTCAGCCACTCTCCAATTGATGGGCATGCCTTCAGTTTCCAGTTTCTAGCCACTACAAAAAGGGCTGCCACAAACATTCTTGCACATGTGGGTCCCTTTCCCTCCTCTAAGATCTCTTTGGGATATAGGCCCAATAGAAACACTGCTGGATCAAAGGGATGCACAGTTTGATAACTTTTTGAGCATAGCTCCAAATTGCTCTCCAGAATGGTTGGATCGGTTCACAGTTCCACCAACAATGTATTAGTGTCCTAGTTTTCCCACATCCCCTCCAACATTCATCGTTATCTTTTCCTGTCATTTTAGCCAATCTGACAGGTGTGTAGTGGTACCTCAGAGTTTTCTTAATTTGCATTTCTCTGATCAATAGTGATTTGTAGCACCTTTTCATATGATTATAAATAGTTTTAATTTCATCATCTGAAAATTGTCTGTTCATATCCCTTGAACACTTATCTATTGAAGAGTGGCTTGAATTCTTATAAATATGAGACAATTCTCTATATATTTTAGAAATGAGACCTTTA